>JAIPRM010001917.1:0-33749 GCA_025469315.1 Stegophylla sp. TES_Ste_2020 | reverse complement strand
CGCCTCTAGATTGTACTTTAGAGAGGTCATTTTTTGAATTTCTCAATTCTTCAATGTTTTTTTTGGAAAAAACTACCCAATATTTGACAAAAACGACTCGAAAACCATCATTTTTTGATCAGAATTTTATGAAAATTTAAACATAGATAGAAAATCTTATAAAAAAGATTTTGGCGCAAGAAAATTTTGAAAATGTGAAAAAAAATGTTGGACATTTTTCTAACATTTTTTTTTTTTTATATTATTAACTTCCCTCGTTCAGAATCGTTTTATTGAAGAAATGATTTATCGTTTCTTTAAAATTTAATACGTCCGTCAAGTGAATACCACCCGTCGTGCGAAGTACACCCATCGTGCGAAGTATGTCCGGCTTTTTTTTTTTGTTCATTTACCCTTTAATATCTCACCAGTGTTTCACGGACTGCACTTTTATAGATATTCCAATATTGTAACCGTTTTCGTTTTTTACTTCACTCTTATTTACTCATTACTCACTGATCCGCGTAAACGGGTGTCACCGTTTTCTACCAAAATGTACCTTTCCCTTATCCACCAAATTACACGTTTCCACCAAATTATTTATTAATACTGCATATTATTGTAATGTTTAAAATTTAAATGTGTAAATATAAATTCAATTGGAAACCAAAATAGTTAATAATATAATAAAACTAAGCGCATTTTGAAAAGTTCCATTCATGTACAAATTACACCGCGAAAAAATCCCATGACCGTTTCACACGTAAAAATGATTTTGCTACATCTTTTTATGTCTTTATAATATCATATTTAAACATATAAACATTATAATGTATGGATCAATAAGTAGTTTGGTGGAAAATTGTTTAGTGATTTTGCTGGAAAAGGGTATTGGTGGAAAAGAGAAAGATTCTTTTTAGTGGAAAAGTGTCCTATACGCGTTAGCTTAAGTTATAGGCACGTAATAGAGCCGTTTAAAGTATATCAAATTCTAAATTGTTCTGCAATTACTTTTTTTTCTCTTGCGAGATCATCAATCGTATCGCTGGGCGTACACGTAAAACTATTTGAGATTCACTAGTAAAATGTAAATCGATTTCTTAATAGTATAGCTCGAGGTTTATCAAGTATATATTATCAGAATAAAATTAAACTCCCTCGATAATAAATTCTCCAAAGTCGAGGAGGTAATAATGTCCCGCCGAGTTTTAGAAAAAGTACAATAGGATCTCGGTTAATCGTCTAACTCGACTAGATATGAGAAAGTGAAACATTTATATGTGTAGTACACAAAAATGTCTCACCTCATAGCGATATCTCCTGAGATATTGAAAATGATCAAACTATGTTTTTTTTATACGATTCACAAAGACAAAGACTACAAGTGTATCATATTTTTATTGAGTTTAATGTTTTGTTAAAAAATTTAAAAAATTAATTTTATTATTTCCGAAAAATCGATTACATTTTTAGGTACTCGGAATATGCAATCTTCTAATACAACACACGTCACACACATTTTGCGAAAATTCAAAAAAGACATTGGGTTAATGAAAATAAAATATTGATACGTCAGAATTCCCAGAAAAATAAACTTTGTAAAATGGCTATACATTAAGTATTTATTACTTTTTAAATTTTAAATTTTCATTTTTTGAAATGACTTACTATTTTAAGTGCCCATTCATTATTTATCATTTTAATCTACTGTAAAGTACACTTAATACATATTAAACACGCACGATCACAAAATAAAAACAAAATGACACAGTTCGAACACAGAGAGACACGGTCACAATGGTAATAATCTACAATTTTTCCCGACAAATTAAACTTAAATATTACTTACCCAGTAGACATTGTTGGAAAGTAAGATAAAAAAACAGCATACTTAATATAACGCACGAGCAATCCAAATTATATTATGTATTAAATATATGCCATTGTCTTTTATGCGATGCATTTCGCAAGTAAAGTGTCAGAACTAAAAAAGAAAAAAAGGATAATCGATGTTCTACTGTACATTTTATAATTATTTTTACGCTATATATGACAGTTAAAAATAGAATTGTCCCCTTATAATTTATTCAGTATAGCGTCCTATTTTCCAGGAAACAATTATTGAACGGTATGATTTTGTCTCGTTTTTAGAAAATGATCCCGTTCTACCCAATAATACTCTTTATGTCCAAATGTTTTTTGAAAATTAAATAAAACGAATACAACCAAATTTACCAAAATAATAAATAAAACAATACTGAAATATTATTTACCCTGCGCGGCCACTGGTTGGGTGACATGTATAAATACACAGAAGAAAAAGAAATGAACTCGACAAAATTATTTAGGGTGAGGAAATGGAAAAACCTTTGAGGAGTCGATAAACTTCTCCTTTTCTAATAAATGTATTCCGTACTTTTCACGGTTACCGAGACTACCTCACAACCTGCACCGCACAAATTGTTCACCGGATGTTTTTTCACTGTCGATTTTACGGTATGCAGCAATGTTGATCGAATAAACACCCTCGGAATAACTTATGGGTTATATATTTTCATTTTACTCTTCAACTATCCAAGGTGGTTTTTCAACCACAAGTCGATTACAGAGGTGTTATTTCACATTTTTTCATGAAATGCCAAATCAAATGGAAAATCTAAAAAAGCCAAATACAATTTTTCCCGGATTAGGAAAAACTTTTACGTGGTTTTGATAATATATATAGAATCAAAAGTAAAAAATTTTATGTGAAAAAACGTACAAAAAACCAAATATCAAAAGTGGTTATATTTTTTTCAAAAAAAATTTCAATCTGTATTTCAGTATTGTTGATAATGTGAGAAAATCCCAAGTATAATGTACTCTCAGTTTTAGAGTTATGACTAAATTACTGAAAACGATTTCATTCGACATAATTGACAGTTTTTACTCAAATTCGAGAAAGTTTTTATTAAAACATTTGAGAATTTCGAAAAATGATTGAAAATATAGAACGTTTATGATCCAAAGTGGCCGATCGGAACTTTTGGTAAATGAACAAGTTTTTAGTGAAAAATAAAAAAGAAAAAGTAAACATCCGTATGCAGTTTGGACCAATCAAAATCTAAAAAAAAGGTATAAATACCTAGGTAACTGTAAATTACTGCATAATAGAGAATTACCATCAATAGACAAATTTCAGTATAATATATTTTTGTGAAAATCCATAAAATACTGTAAAAAACAAAAAAAAAAAGGGGGATGGAAATGGTCATTTTCATACCATTATATTCTTTGATCTGCATCTACATGTAAAATGTTAAAAAAATAATCATGAGACTCATTTGCATATCCTTGACGATTCTGAGTCGATAAGAATATTTTAGACTTGCGAAGCGAGTGTTCGCGATTGCGAGTTCATTGAATTATTTGTTCGTTATTCGTGTGTCTGTTGTAAAATTTCTGATTACGTCCTTGCCACGGCTTGTATCTCTTCTAGTTCGTTGGTTTTTTCTTTTTTTTTTCATTTTCGTACAAAGTGCAGGCCAGTGCCGTCGTATCGCAATAATAATGTTACACTTATAATATTATATTATTATAATATTGCGTTCTCGTACGCGAGCGTTTTCCTCGTACAATAATAAAATATTTACTAATAATAATAGTAATATTAGTTACGAGAAACGACTGCACGAGATAATGATAATAATATAATAATATTTAATATTATTATTTAGCCGGTGATTTACACACACAACAAAACTCGCTCGTGTTTCTGATTCGTTACGCGTTCTCCTCGCGGCTATTACAATACCGCACAATCTCACTGGTGTTCGAACGCGCGTTTCTATTTATTTATTTGCTTTTTATCATTTCGCTTCTTATCAGAAATTCTTTTTATTTTTCTTGATCCGAGTGGATCGACTACTAGACACTACTGACTACACGACCTATCGGTGTTTATCACGTGGACCCGTGAACCCGGCCGTGCCCTCGCGCGTTCGTCCATCGAACGAGGCAACACCAGCAGCTACAGAGCTCGCGTTTAACGAAGGCACATACACACGTTTTCACACATACACACAGGAGAAATATTATTATGATGGTCAAATGACTTGATCCACTTAAAATGGTACAAATACGAACAGGAAAACATGAAAATACGCACTTAAATACAGAGACTAAAATATCTAAAATTTCGTACGACACGGCTCTATGCTTATCTATGTTTGGGGTCTTTGTTTCCTTTTTACTTTATTCATCATTAAAATACGTAAATTATTACAATTATAATAACTCAAAAAAAAAAAATATATATATATATATATTTATACTAATAAATAAAATTTAAAAATAATGTACTTAATAATTTCTTAAAATTGCTATGGCAGATCTATAAATCGCGTAAACCAGTGCGATTACTTATGTAACTAATATAAAATTATTAAACAACAATTTATTAATGCATAATATTTTCATATCATAAATTAATTAGAACTATGATATTTGACGTTATTACAGATATCGTTTGAACGATATCAATGAACATTTTGAGTCAATAATAAAATATTATAATAACAAAATAAAATATCAATTTTTATAATGAAACCGTTACACAATTTTAAATTTTTTACTACACACCCAATATTTCGTACTACACACAATTTTAGTCCCTGCTTAAATAACTATGCGTTTATTTTGATTGTTCTCTTTACGAATGTGAACAAATATTTTCGTTTAAACACGAATTCTACCACTGTAATTTATATTATATTAAGTAGGTACATAGGTATATAGCTATACTGATTTTAGATTTTAGCGAACAAGGTAGTGATTTTACTTAATTGTTAATGGTTTTAATTTTTTCTTTCTTCTTTTTTTTTTCTGTAAACACTTTTTCTTATGGAAATACTTGTCCTAAAGATTTGACCAGCAACTTTTTGAATGGAAATTCGCCTCTATATGGTACATTTAAAAAGTTATTTTTCGAAATTCTCAATAGTTTTCTTAAAATTTAGGAAAAACTACTCAACATATCACAAAAACGCCAAGGAAACTATTTTTTTTTAAATTCAAAGTTGATAAAAATTTAAATGTAGATATAAAATAATAAGAGAAATGCTTTGGTGTAAAAAAATTTTGAAAATGTAAAAAAATGTTTGGGATTTTTTTTTTAACGCTTTTATTTTCATAATTTTTTTTCCCTGTTCTTAGTTAATATACCTATAAAATTGGCTGAGTACAAAATATTTTTTTTTGTAATAATGATAAACTTAATAATTTTAAATGTCTTTTATAAACTGAAGTTCCAATCAAAATCGTTTTATTGAAGAAATAATTTGTAATTCCTTTATAATTTAATACGCCCAACAAATATCACTCGTGGATTGAAGAGTACCCATGGACCACGGTGCGAAGTATGCCCGGCTTTTTGTTATTTGAATTTCATTTGTTTATTTTTATTCTTAAGTCAATTAAATCAAATATATGTAACGGTAAACATTATAAAGTACGCATTGTATATTTGTATATGTTAATAGTGTTCTTGTAAATCGTAAATCATTTTTATTTTTATTATTCGTGAATTTCATTTTTCGTGTAAATAATTAAAAATTAGCATTCGTACGAACCAAATCGGAAATTTTCATAAATATGCATGAATTGGTTTGCATCAATAAGATTTTAATTACAAATCCACACACACACACACACACACATACACACACACACACACACACACACACACACACACACACACACACACACACACACCACTAAACAAATTTGTGTCAATTCAATTTTACCCTATTTACTTTCCGCACAATTATGCAAATAAATCAAGTCCCGAACACTGTTGATGGTAGACTGGGGCAATTTTCGGATACAAAAAAAGTAAAAATCGACCAATCGAATGATCGACTGCTGGCCGAATTCATTATCGTACAAATGGCATTATAGTATAATGATTAATATTGTATTCGAAAACACACTAGTCCTACAAGAGAACAGTCACAGAAAATCACTCGCAGGACACAGTGCTCAAAAAATAAAAACTTGCGTGGAATGTATCTATTATTATTATTTTTTTTATTGCAGTTCTAAATGGTCTGCCATTATTGTCACCAAACTAATGTCTATGAGTATTCGTTTTGAAATTTACCTATCTTCCTATGGTCGAAAACTCTTTTTTAAATTACTTTTTTCACTCGTTGGCATATAAAAAACACATGTGTTTTTAATTTTGAATCATATTTATTAATTTATCGAATTCACGAATAGTTTCAATTATATTATGTTGTCCTAAAATAAAGCATTTGTCACTCCGATCGTACGATTTTTTAACATAAATCAACATTGATGGTCAATTACATAATTCACATGACAAGCTAAAATCCATGAAACATGGATAACTCTTCATAATTTTCTTCCTTACTCATTTCATTATCGATTTTCAATACTTTGAACTTAACTTTCAAGCGTTTCATTTATCACAGTGTTCTGACTGTTCTGAGTATGAATTACTCACTCTTATGAGATTTCTGTGTCGCCACTAAGTCAATTGCAATAGTCGTATTTTTCCGAATAAAATTCTTCGAGTTTAATGCTTATTATTCATTTATTAATTTTTTTTTAATACTTCTTGTTTTAACACAATTCTGTTTTTCAGTCAAATAGTTTTCTTTTCATTCAAATATAGATGTGTCGGTAGTAGTCATATTATATATCTATATATGTATTTAGGTGGGTTTTAGAATACTAAAAATACGTTTATTTTTATAAAAAATCGTAAACATATATAATGTACATACATTTTATTCGATTGCGCACTTTCAAAATTCATTAAAACGGTAAAAACCGCGTACTTGGAAAACATTGTAAACGTCAATTTAATTTTTGTTAGTGCGATTAAATGAAAACACTTTATTGTTTCCTGGGATTCAGAGAAATAACGAAATAATAAACACTCGGACATCATATAATATAAATTTCAGTTTGTTTCACTTAATCGGTCGAAGGATCTCGAATGGATCGTCGATGTCGGTAGATGAAGAAGGAGGCTACCACAGATGTTTTGATAATATTATTTGTCATATTTTCGAACAACTCGCCGTTAAAATTAAATTAAATTATAGTCTATGATCTACATTATATATGTCTTATTGAAGGCGACCAACAAATGTCTATGGGGATCCTTTTTCAAATTGAAAAATCAAATTTCCTACTGTTCAAAACCCATTTAATAACTTTTTATTTTCGTTAAAAGTAAAAAATGTTAACTTACAGAATTCTAATTGCAAAATAAATAAATAAAAATGCTACTAAACAATTAAATATTAATAGTATGTTTTAATAGTATATACCTACGGAATACCAAAAGCAGTTTCATAATAATATCTTTTTTATCATAAAATAATGAATTTTCTACTCAAATCGTATTTTTTAATTTTTTTGTTTTTTTTTTTTTAATTTATCAGTATAGGTAAACAGTTTCATGTATCTAGTTAAAATCCATGAATAAATATTGACCTTTTTATATTTTTCTTGTTTACTCATTTCACAATACACATCAAATGTCTTAGATTTAAATATAAATTTTGGATTTACAAAAACTGCTGTAGCAGTACTACTTTTGTGGTATTTTTACTAAATTATTTATGCATAGCCTAATAATATCTTTTCATATTATTATTTATACTTTTCACAGTGGCCACTGTTTGTTGACAAATCGAATATACAAGTTAGACTTTGTTAGTTAATGTGATCTAACACAAATCGGTTCGTTCTGGAATAGTCTATTGTCAGCTTTTTACTTTTTTCCATCCCCAAATTTTACATATTCTAATACACAATATTTTATACGTGCAAAAATAAGTAAAATATTAAGTATACATAAATTATAAATGAACAAGTTATCACAACAATACATTAACTATGCCTAATGGTATGGTCTAATGAAGTGGCGTAATCTGGAATATCGTACAGAGAAGGCTAAGGTCACATATAATATAGGCATGTAGATTTTTTTTATTTTAAAATAAAACTTCAGATATGAGCAACACTGAATTTTTCTGCTGTGAGTTAATGAGTAAATAGTGTTAAAATTAAGTAGTTGAATTGGATTATTATGATAAATTCCATTTTCTGTGATTGTTTGTCCGTTAAATATTCACATTTACATATATATTATTTACATTTTCCAACAGGCTTTCCTTGGTTTTGGAAAAAATATTGATAACCATGAAAAATTAACTATTTAAAATATATTTGGGTTGTGACTTATTATCTAAAAAGTTACTGTATGGAACTTTTGATAATTAATATCTATATATATATATATGCCGTTAATTAAACCAAGCTTGTGATTTTGTTATTGGATGGGTATAGAAAAGGATTTGATAATGGTTTTTATGCTTGGATGTTAGTTAAGTTAGTTAATTAAGGTGGTTTTCCAAAGTTAAACGTCAGGGTTAAGTATGTATTTGGTGATTTTAGGGGACCATGTTAATATACCTATTCTTTTTCAAATTATAAAAACGTAAAACTATATATCGCATTCCTAGTACGAGAAGCAACAAATCAAAAAAGAGAAAAGTTTGTAAATACATTTTAAAGTTTGAGATAATAATACAATACAATGCAGTACAATAATTTCTTATGGCAAATATCATTCTTATCAAGTCATTGATGGCGCCAATATCGAAAAATTCAGAAAACATTAAGTATATATTGTGTATGCAACACCAATATATCAAAATTAATACATTTATGTATTTTTACTTGTGGATGGGAGTGCGATATAATTTTTACAACCATCGGAATCCATAAAAAAAAAAAAAAATCACGAATTAAACTCTACTTAGTTAAACAAGGACAAAAGTGTGTATAAAAAATGTGAAATCGGGCGGAAATATTAGCCGGGAATTAATCATTACGAGGACTAAAGTAATTATGCGAGAGAAATACGATTCGCGGGAAAGAAAATTATTGCGCCTAAACGTAAAAATAAAGATATCCTCTCCTCTAGAATATTATAAATCTCCTCGTTACCTCCTCTAGAATTTACCATCTCTGCGAATAACATTTCCCGTTTTCGCTTTTTCTCAATTTTTATTTTCATAAATGAATTAGAAGATTTCCCGAGTATTATTTTATTTTCCCGGTAAAAACGTTCCCGTGAAACGCTTATGCCGAATTTCAATTCCAGTAAAAATATCACGCTAATTTAATAATAATTAATTGTCGATTTCGTTTAACTTACATAATACAATACTTAGTAGGTACGTATTCGACGAAAAAACGTTCCTCGAATACGAAGTTTTCATTGTATCGATTTATGGATGCCTTACACTTCACTTCTATTAATTATTAATTCCATTGAAATTATCCTTTTATACTCGAGGAGGCTGGAGCGTAACATAATATTCTGAAGAACAAAAATAGCCATTTTATACGCACACATGGATGGACTGTGACAGTGTGTGACAACTATTATAAAAAATGTGGAAGATTAAGATACCTCTAAAAATCATAATATGAATCCACCCTAAAAAAAAAAAAAACGATTTTCTCATCTGTTTTTTCTTATCAGTAGTGAATTCCTATATGCCTTGTATGACAAATATGATTTATATTCTTCTAATATAAGAGTTTGATTTTATAATCAAGAATTTGTAATTTTGGTGCAAAACACAAGTTTGTCCACCAGTAGTTACTCTAGATCACAGGTTGCCAAAAATTTTCCACTCATAGACAAAGTGTCGATTTTTCATTTTTTTTTTTTTGCCATTATAAATATTTCAACAAATCACCAACGTGTCTATGAACGCCGATGCAAAACCAGAGGCGGATAAAGACGCCATGAACGGGAGGGGCAATTTTAAATAAAATAAAAATAAAAAAGGTGATATAAAATAAATTTTGGGTGTTCGGTGTAACTCTCATTCAAAGCCAAACTACTTCAACAGCTGTAAAAAAAAAATGAGAACTTATTATCGACTGTTAAGATACAAAAACAAGTATAAAGAAAAAAAATTGTTATAGGTACATTTTTATTAATTTTACAGTCAGAAAACCTATTTTGTGAACGGGGGGGGCAATAGCCTCTATTGCCCTCCCCTTGTATCCGCCACTGTGCAAAACATCTTAATATGGATGGGGTGTAAAAAATAATAATAATGTTAATTTTTATTAAACGTATAAATAAAATGTTGATTGTTCATGCATATTTAATTATTAAAACGACAGAAAATTTAAAGTAGTAGTTGTAATAGTATTCTATTAAGTTTATAAAAAGTCAATACTTTTAATGGGATGGATGTCTGGTATTTTGGTAGTGAATTTTCAATATTTGGCTTCATATAATAGTCATATTTGACATTTAATCCCTATTACCAGTGATTTCCATTTTCCAATCTGTTTCCCTTTTTCCGTAAGAAGATTAGCAGTCATGCAAAGACCCCTTTTCACGAAATACGACGAAGGGAAAGCTATCGATGACCCGCTATCGACTGTTTGCCGTTGATTTGTGACGACCCACATATTATGGATTAATATTAATAATTCTCATGAACCCCTATATACATCACATGCAACTCCAATATTAATAATAAATATACAACCATATTAATCTATACTTGCCACTTGGTGATGTATATATTATGTAGTTGTGTTTTACTTTAGTAAGTAAACGCCTCAAATACGTTTTTTCGTCTTAATATATTGATTATATTGCGTTTTCAAAGTAAACGGTAAACTTTAATCAATCTAATCCGGGAGGTAGAAATTGATAAACTGATGAAGGTCACAATTATTTTCGAGTTTTTTCATAAACCTATAGATTATTGTAGAATTTTCAAATGAATCTCTACATGTTCCTAAAACATATCATTTTGACCTAAAAATATGCTTTTATATTCGTTAAAAATGTTTGTACAAGAGCTCGTCGGAAAATGAATCACCGAGAAAGCTCAACCAATACAAACTGCATACTCTCAGTAAACATATTTAAAAACATAAAAATCTGGTCTCTAATTATAAGTACAATAAACTGGATTAGTATACATTATTGAATATTTTTTTTTCTCCAGAGTGTGCAGCAAGAAGTTTGATTGTATTTAGAAATTCACATTTTTGGTGTAATTGTATTGAAGACTCTTGTGTACTTATTTAAACTTATTTCATGGAAAACAATTGTCCTTTTTTTTTATCACTCAGTTTTTTCATCTAAATAATCAGTGTTACTATGAATTCTCCTAAAAATTGTAATAATCAGCTGATAATATAGTTGCGATACCAAAGAATTGGCATATGAAATATACAATAATTCGTTTGACCAATAATATCATTATTTTATTGTTAACTTAGCAATCATTTGTATTATTTCACTGATAAAGTATAAAAAGACGACTGTTTTATTTTTATAGATGCTCTTTATTTTTTTAATTGTCCTTAAATAATAAATTGTAAAGCTCTTTGCGAATGGAAACTAAATTTGGTTCTTTAAATTTTAACCAAAAACCATTGCTCAGTTTTTAATATCCACCAAAGAAACATTAAGCAGTATTTTATTTGTTCATAAACTTGTATTTGTATTAACATCGTCATTTATCGGTTTCGAAACGTTCTGTTATTAAATACAGCGAGGTTTCACTCCTTGGTACCTGTAATCAGTTATTTAACAATTGTTTTGTTTGAATTTTAAAATACAGTAAATCGAAGTTTATTGTGCAAATATACGTTTATTGATATATGACAAAAATGCAAATGTTTGGATTACGAATCGAACGAAAATCGCTGATTTATTGTATTAAATTAAAAGTGTAATTTTATTTTAAACGTGATTGACGAAGCTATCGATGTAACTAATGATTTTTTCACATCCGGTCAATTGTCCGATTGAATGTTCGTCAATTAGTTGTGTAAACAACAGTCACTAGTATCATTATTGATTTAGCGATATCTGCAGTGTCCACCGGACTTATTGTCATTAGATATAACTAATGCTGTACTTATCGAGAGCAACGTCTGTTAGACGAAACAAATATTCAAACACGATCAAGATCGTAGCTATTTGAAGACGAGGGGAGGGGGGGTTGAATTTTGAGATTTAGATCACTGCAAAAATCATTTTGTACACCTGATATTATGGTAAAATACACTTAAAAACAAATTTAACTTTAGTAAGTTAATACTTTTGTTTCTTGATTAATAATGGATTTTAGTAGTTTATTATTGTTGTCCATAGTCCGATGAAACTGCATAACAAAATATTAGTCAAGCACAACCTACGTACCAAACTAATACGCTGTACAGTGAAATGTATAATATTTTCTCGGTAAATTTACACATGGAAAATCAGAACTGTTAGTCACAAAATTATTCAATAATAGAAACAGATAAAAAAAACTGTAATAAGTTTATTGTTATAACTTAAACTTAATTGTTATTTGTTTTATAGTTCAGCTTAAATACGATACTATTTCAACTCCTTTCCTAAAAAGTGATCTGTTTTTAAAAAATTCAGTAAATTCACCGGTTAAATGCCTAATTTACAAAATATAAAATGCCAAAAAAAGACATTTTTTTTCGTGTTTAAATTTTTTTTCAGTTTTAAGAGGCGTGCTAAATTTGTAGGCAAATATTTGGAAGTTTTATCCTTCCATACAACTTATATCAAATATCATTTAAAAAAAAAAAAAAATAAACATCATTATTGTTATTATATAAACACTGTTTACTTCGTTCAGAACGGAAAATAATTCATAAAACTTTTATTAAGACGAAATATACTATGTAATTTCAATAATAATATACAGAAATAATTTTTTTATTATTAAAAACCTTGGAAAAAAAATTAATTTTATGTTTGTAGAACCATAAAAAAATATGTACACAATTGTATTTAGACTACATTTGGATATATGTCAATTGCAACAATAAATTGGCAGGTAAAATAAAAATTTTAAGGGACAAAAAAAAGGTTATACATCAATTGAACCGGCTGGTAGAATTTTACTCATATAATTTGTTGGACATCAACTCCACCAATTGAATTTCCAAAATATAATGTACATAATATTATTATAAAAGTAGTTCGTTAAATATGTTCATATAATTGAGGGCTCTCTGGTTTTATCAAAGATAAAGTAATAAGATAATAAGTATCTAATATCCTAACTGTAGAAGACAGTCCACAAATTGTTATTAAAAATAGTGATACCTACGCTATAAAATCAAGATTGGAAAAATTATTTAATAATATAAAAGTAAGGACTTTTTTTGAACAAATTAATAAATAATTTAATGTTGTGTTCAGTTGTATGGACATCGCGTCGTAACATTGTCGTTTCTCGTTCGTATGTGCATATTAAATATTATTATAAATTATACTATGTAGTCGGATTTTTCTTAACCATGGAACTGATTTTAAGTGAACGTGATAGAGACCTAATGTGATATTGACCATTAATTAATTTACAAAAATAGATTTTTATTGAATTTTACATTTTTATTAAAACATTTATTACCTCATACGTCATACACGCGCGCGCTCACAAATATCGAATACCAAACATTAATAAATAACATTTTGTTAAATATATCCTTATCGCCAATTATTATTATTATAATATAGTATTTGAAGCTTTCGCTTAGAATCGTTTCATTGAAGAAATTATTTATCGTTTCTTTAAAATTAAATACACCCACCAAGAAGTTCAAACCCATCGTGCGAAATATGTCCGGTTTTTTTTTAAACATGAAATTATTTTTGGTTTAAATTAATGATATTTTTAAATCAAAAAAATTAGCATGCAACTTGTTCTTCCTGTTACGATTGATGTAAATCTTTTTAAGATAACTTGAACGCATCGGCGAAATATATGTGTACCATTTTTTGTGGCCCTGAATTCTCCGGCGCAAAAGATGTTTACATTTCAAGTAGTCTTAGGAAATCTGCGCAATTGACTAACACAACTACATTTTACTCAAACAATAATTAATACACAAATAGAAATATTTAACGAGCCGCCGTGCAAGCTTTGTTGTCTCTGTCTATCAAACCGGAAATTCAGTGAAAAATTCGCAGAACAATTATTTTATTATGGTATAAAAGGTAGATTATAGTGCTTAAACACACGTTTTTACAGAGTTTTCGAGAGAAAAGGATTTTTCAGAATTTAGCACGTCGTTTTCGTGGAATATCATCTGACAAAGGATTTATACAAAGATTTTTTAAGTAAATTTACCCACTAAAACAAACACCGGTGAACATGAATTAAATTTTACCCGTTTTCCTTAAGCTCATAAATCCAGTCCAGTTAGTCCAATTACAACTCAGCTTTTTTCAAACGGTTAGATTAGGTGTGGCCAAAATTTTTCTATACTGTGCCGAATTAACAAATAAAAAGTAAAAGCATGTCATAAAACACCACATTTTTTTTTTTGTTCAATAAATAATTTAGGTTACTATGAAATAAAGGTTATACAAAAATGTAAAGACATGAGTGTGCCATTTAGAAGTATCCGATGTACCAAAAATGGAACGTGTGCCGCAGGTTGGCCACCCCTGGGTAAGACTCTAGTCCAATTTCGGCCTCTATTACAATTTTCAGCTTGTAACTGTTATTACGAAAAATTAAAAACTACTGTTGTCTACCCAAGTTGGGTTGGAAAAAAATTTTATAATAATATGTACCAATCTGAGGAGAAAATTCTATTGTCAGATCTAAAGGTTTTCTATATTTTTAATTAAAATGTAAATTTCCAAGTAAATAAGTAATATTCCGTAGTAAAAGTTATTAATAGTAAAATAATAAATATATAGGTAAATAACCTATATGTTATACTGTTCTGAATGGAATACCGAAAATATTAGATAATTAATAAACATATTTTATATGTAAATGTCATAATTTATAATCTTAAATACAAACCTAATCAAATAACCTATTTTTAATCTATTTACCAATTTTTTTTTCATATATTATAATGTGTTTTTATTGTAAAATTTGAAAACATAATTGTTTCCATTTTTTCTTTTTATATATCTTATTTACAACAAATTATTCTAATTGGGTAAATTTATCGGTGTCAGAAACTAATAAATTTATTTAAACATACGTCATCGCTAGCTGTTTACAGCCGAGTGAAGTAAAATAATAACCAACAAAATAATCAAACTTTTATTAATATCAATAACAAAATTTGATTTGTAAATAAATAAAAATTACGTTTTAACATAATAAAGTAATAGTAAACAATCCTCAAAAATTGAATATTTTATGTTTAAATACTAATTATTAGAAATTACTACACATCAGTACTACAATAATTATTTTTTTAAATCGATTCTTCGTTCGGTACTTAACCAATGCTTATTTTTAGAAGGTTTTTCAGAGTTCATTTCTTTTTTGGAAAAAATAAGCATACCCTTACTTGAAATAGAGCATTTAAAATAGAATATTTGAAATTCGTAATTTTTTATTGATTTTTTTTTTGTATATTCGTTCCATATTGTAAATTATAATTAAATTATAAAGGCATATTTTATAAATAAATAAGTAATGAATACAGGTAAACAATTTTGTTTAATATTTTAAGCATTTGGAGTAAAAATTAAAAATAATTATATTGGTAGTATCATAAAACAATACATGATGCAAATATATAATTATAAATTCAGTTGACAATGTCCAAGGCTAAACACGCATGTACTATTTATTAATCACACAATTTAACCTATAGATAATAGAATATAAATTCTGGGCATTTTTTTTTCGGTACTTATTAACTACCTTTTGTAATTATTGTATTGGACCTTTGTGGTATTGTTTTATTCGGAATCAGTTAATTAGGTATATTGAAATTTGGAATCGATATAATTGCAGAAAATTTTTATTGGGAATCCCAAATAATCAGTCATAAATGACGATATGACTTAACACTATAACTGACAGTTTTATTTAAATTAAAAAAAAAACTTGTTAATATTTACTGTGAATTTCGTGTGGTATATACGAAAGACGAGATTTGTCTTGTATATTGTGATTAGAAGAGATATTTTATTGCAGGGGGATGCTCTTAATTAAAACTTTAGTTTTTTTGTTTTTTCAAATCAAGAACTGATTATATCTTTATGCCGTTTAAAGATATAATTGTATAATTTCAGTTGGACTACGGGGTTTAGTTTGCATGTTTTCTAATATTCATTCGAAAATATACTAAAATTTGTTCCGAAATAAAGAATAAAAATTTTTATTTAAAAATGTTTGCATATTTAACTCATTTACCCGTGGAACTTAAGCGTATATTTCACATTACATATTATGTATATAAAATATCAGAAATATAATTCATTACATAGATAATATGAATTCTTAATTTCTTTAAGCATTTAATAAATATTATTAACATTATAGGTATTTATGATAAAAATTCGCATTATTATTATCATTTTTCAATTCTTTAAAATAATGCTACCAATCACGAGGAAATATACCTTTATATTATTATTTTTTCGTTAACATATTATGGTGGATAGTTAAAATTATTATTTTTCAGTGAATATTAAACATAAACGAGCGGAGGAAATTTATTAGATTACTTAGATTTCAGTCACCACTTATGGTTAATTTTTGAAAATTGTCATCCGTCTGTAGGTACTTTTTTACCGAATTCGCCAATATTCTTAAACTCATTTGAAAATTGCGTTTACGATTACTTTATTCGTTTACAGTGTATTGACAGTAAAGCCCAAAGAGAAAACATGAATTACCATTTAAATTGCAATGATGAAATAAAACGAAGTAAACTTAATACAAACTCGACGCATACAAATAAGAAATTAATTATAATATTATTAACACCTCTCGGAAGTATAGTGCGTTCGCGAATGATGACAAAAGCAGGGTAAAATAATTGTTGTATTAATACACGCGTTGTCAAGGGAAAAATTGAACAAAATAAAAAAGTTTCAAGACTAGACATACAATTATTTATTATTGGCCCAATATCATCATGTTATTAATTCGAAATAATTGATCTGGCATAATATTATATTACTTTTTGTTTTATAAATTATATTTAAAAAGTTTATAGAGAAAAGTTTTTTTAAAACACTGCGGTGACTTTTTTGTTCAAGCGCATTCGAGTTTTTAAATTCGGGGACGGGAAAATAACTCGATTAATATTATAGAAATACTACCACCACCACTACTACTACTACTACTACTACTACTACTACTACTACAATAAAAAAAAAAGTAAATAAAATTAAAACTTAAATTTACATTTAAAAAAAAAAAACACAATTAGCTGGGTAAATTAAAAGAATTTTCTCTTCATGCAACCTTTTCTCGGTATACCGATTGACAGCGGGGAAGGGGGATGAGAAATACATGGTACGGGTTTTTAGACTTCCATAATAATAATTAGATTTCACGTCCATGTACTTACCGGCGGCGTTGTTCAAATAAATTAGAAATGTATCATTGTCAGAGTATCCCCGTTAGTTATTATTTCTTAGATTTCGATTAGTTTTCAATTATTTATTTATTTATTTATTTATTTTTTTTTTTTTGTTCACCATCGCACGTCATTTTCCCCCTGTTATTTCGACGTTAAGAAAAAAAAACCGAAAAAAAAGAGAGAATAAAACACTCCCCATTATTTATAAAAAGATTTTCTTAATCGATTCAAGGGAGGAGGAGGTGGAGCTCAGCGACAGGTAACAAATGGGGAAAAAATACGACGACTATAACAATATTACAAAACACTTATTTTAATTGGTCTCGCGGTGCGTATAATAATAATAATAATAATATATATATATATATATACAGGGTGTTCCAGTACGATTTGACAAATGCAATAACTTTTGTTTTATTAATAATTTTTGACTACACATATATTTTAAATTATTGCTACAACTTTTCGCTACAGCAATATAACGTATTTAAATATATATTTTTAAGTCCTTAATTTTCAAGTTTGAAATTTTATACTTATGTTTTTCAAAATAACGATTTTGAATAATCTAATTTTTAGAAAAATATTAGTACTTAAATCTCTAATTAAGACTAATTTCCTCATTTCCTACTACTTTTTAAATTTGCAAATAATTTTTATAATTTTGTTAGATACGTGATAATAATGATAATATTATGACATCGATTGGCGATATCATGACAATATTATCAAACTATTTGCAAACTTAAAGTAATCGTATAAATACATGGATTAACTTTTTTTATGGATTTTAAGCACCAATATTTTTCTAAAAATCAGATTCACAAAATGTCTGTTTCAAAGTTTTTCGAAAACTTAGTATGAAATTTTAAATCTGAAAAATTGGGTCCTAAAAAAAAAACATACGTTGTTGTTGTAGCGCAAAGCTTGAGGAATAATTATATTAAAAAAAAAAAACCTAAAGCTAATTAATAGGACAAAAGTTATCGCATTTGTCAAATCGTATTGGGGTACCCTGTATATAACACATAAATCGATGTGGTTTGAGCAAAGTAATATTGTTATTGCCGGGTGAACTGACTTAGTGGTACCTTTTACGTCGTAATGTACGAAGCATTGACGCGTTTGGCCGCGGGCAAGACGACTGTATTATTGTGAGTGTGTGTGTGTGTGTGTGTGTGTGTGTGTGTGTGTAAACCGTGATGATTTTCACATCGTGTCACGATATAATAATATAGTAATATTGTGATGGGGAGGAAAAAGCGAAGAAACGCGACGAAAATAACATTACATTATAACAAGGGGCGAGAATGCCGGAAGGAAAGAAGAAACGTCAGAAACAATTAGTCGTGACTTATTCCGCGCCCCGTCATAATATTGTATAGTGTCCACCGTGGTAGTGGTTCTTATTATTCAATTTATTTTTGCCGCCCACACCACCATGAAGTCGTTCCGATAGATTTTCGAAAAATAATGTATACCGAATTCCACTTGAGTTTCACCCATTCCCCAAAGTCCTCTGATTTTTTATTATCGTACATATTATTATTATTATTTTTTTTTGGATTCTGAACGAAGTGAAGAAGCTAGTGTTTTTACAATGATGTTTATTTGTTTATTTATTTATTTTTTCTGTGTACAACTTTTCGTATAGAAATACTTATCCAAAAGTTTTGATCGATAACTTTTTGAGGCCGGATGTGCCTCTAGATTGTACTTTAGAGAGGTCATTTTTTGAATTTCTCAATCCTTCAATTTTTTTTTTTTTTATGAAAAAACTATCCAAAATTTGACAAAAACGACTCGGAAATCATCATTTTTTGATCCGAACTATATGAGAATTTAAATATAGATAGAAAATCATATAAGAAAGATTTTGGCGCAAGAAAATTTTGAAAATGTAAAAAAAAAATTTTGGACATTTTTCTAACAGTTTTTTTTTTCATTTATTTTTTACATTATTAATTTCCTTCGTTCAGAATCGTTTTATTGAAGAAATGATTTATCGTTTCTTTAAAATTAAATACACCTGTCAAGAGAATCCCACCCATCGTGCGAAGTATGTCCGGCTTTTTTTTCGCTTTGTAAAATCGTTCAACATTTATGAACTGTCAACAGTGTTGTGTTCTTGAACTACAAAAATAATTTTGGTCTTGATAAAGATAATTGAACATTGGTAAGAAACGCAAGTAAGATACAGATAAAAGATAATTAAAATTAACATTATTTAGGTAAAATGATGAAAACATAACAATATTTTTTTTGTAAACTACTCGTAGACATAAAATACTGCAAAAATATAATTTTATTTCGTCTTTGTTTGATAATAAGAACTCTATTAGTATTTATGTTACTTTAATATTAACATTTTAAACTGAAAATACGTACAATTTGCACTTATAAAGTAAAGAGTAGATTTATCCAATCACATTATTTACTTTTGTAATTTATTTAAAATCATTTCACGTTTGAGTGTGACGCATCGACGATGACAATAGATTTAAGAAAATAACACGTCTGAGTGACGAATTTAAGTTTTAGTTTATTCAAGAAGTAAACGACTTACTAACAACAGTTGTTTTCAGTTACGCATTGTTTGCTTGTATAAAAAAAAAAAAAAAATGTCCTTAAACTTAAATCATCTAGACAAATAAAATCAGATTGATTGAGTTCAGATAATACTTATATTTATCTCAGATAACATAATAGATAATTGTTATTTCTCTTATTATCTAAATAAAGTACAAGAGAATTAATTATTTATCAAGATAACGCTCACCAATAGTCATTGGCAACTAACTCATTGCGATGACGTCACTTAAAAATAACGTAGACCGTATTCAATAGAAAACGATACACTTAATACAAGTATTATTCGTAGAATTATTATAAAATGCAGGTTGATTTTTTTTTTTTTTTTAAATATTTATTTTGAAACAAAATTCTTGAAAGTATACAAAAAATTAGTTTCTTAACCATAGACTAGCACCAATGGCGTACGTAGGATTTTGCAAAGGGAAAGGCTAATCCTAAATGAAAAATTATCTAATGTCATTTGATTTTAATTCAATATTTTGAGGAAGGAAAAATTATCATTTTCACCCCGTGGTAAAAAGCAAGGTTCTCTTCGTCTCAAGTACACCACTGAATTTGTATAACATATTATAGTATTATGATCGTAAACTAAATATAACTACTGTTGTGTGATAAAAAAATAAAAATGAATTTATAAAAAATTAAATAAAAGATATAAGTTTTCAATACTTTCAAAATAATACAGTAATTAACAAAGGAAAATTTGTTTGATAATTTCATTTAATCTGATGAATATTAGGATAGGAGGATAATAAAAAAAAAATGGTCTATATGTTTAGTTTTTAGAATTCTTATTTTGGATTAATTGCTAAACTGCTAAACTCATATGAAAAATAAGGAGGATGAATTTAGCCTCTTGCCACCCTAACTTTCCTAAAGGAAACCCAAATTAATTTTTAAAATCTTTTTCAATCAAAAAGTAATAAATATTCTTTTTTTTTTTTTTATTTCAAGAATACTTTAAGTCTATGTTTCTGTTATTGCTTGAAATAAAATATGTAATTTTAGGTATTATGATTAATTAATTGAACACTATATGCTATAGTCCCAGTTCCTGGTAATTAGTGGCCAGTGTTCGATTAAAAAAAAATAAAATGGATGGAATAAACGTTATTTTAAAACCATTAGGCCCAATTGGAATATATAAAAAAAAATCAATAATACAAAAATATAACGTAGAAATCAAATTATCTTTCGTGACCCACCGTTCAAACTTTGGTGACCCCACTTCGGGTCGTGGCCTGAGGACGGCAACCGCTGTGTTACAATAATAATTTGTGACGGGGAGGAAAAAGTCGATGAAATACGATGGAAATAACAACAAACCATAATAATAAGAGGTCCTTAGAGGGGAAGAAACATTAAAAACATCTCACGGCGGCTTATTCAAAACGATGTGTACAGTATACAGAATACTATTCACTGAATTGTCGGCGAGGACGAAATGAACTATCAAGCTGCGTGTTCGTGCGTGGGTGCATGTGTGTGTATATGTTTGTGTGTGTGTGTGTGTGTGTGTGTATGCGCACAGTGTGATTGTGAGTGGGAGAGAGAGAAAGAGAAAGAGAGAAACAGAAAGAAAGAGAGAAAGAGATTATGTGTGTGAATTCAATTATTATTATTATTTTTATAATACGCAATATCTAAAAACAGAAGACAAATATTTACATTTATAACGATTTTATTTTATTTTTTCGTGATGAATTTTTCACGTCGACTTCGTCGTAACACAATAACGCGAATAAATTAACTTTCCATATTTTATCACAGCGTTTTCAGTCCGAATTTCTGA
The DNA here is from genome assembly GCA_025469315.1 of Stegophylla sp. TES_Ste_2020. Taxonomy (NCBI): domain Eukaryota; kingdom Metazoa; phylum Arthropoda; class Insecta; order Hemiptera; family Aphididae; genus Stegophylla; species Stegophylla sp. TES_Ste_2020. Next base: position 11,938 of record JAIPRM010001917.1, on the reverse strand, counting down.
CTGTTATGCGACTTCTGTTTCGGCACTGAGTGCAGCGCAGCTGTTGTGTTGTTATGAATAAAATTCTCGGAGTTTAATGCGTTTAAATTTTATTCGAGATATTTCTCATTATGACGCAATTCACATTTTTCAGACAATTTTCACACTTACTTAAATTAATGCTACGTCGGCGATAATAATATTACTGTAAATACGCAGAGTTTTTGGATTGCTTTAAAGGTATTTATTTTCATACCGAGTCGTAAATGTATATAGAAATTGAATTCGATTATTTCGTTTCAGAAAAAAAAAAAAAAAATCCATTAAAACGGTCAAAGACGAGTACTTTTAAAACATTGTCTACATAATATTCCGTTTCGACTTTATATGCGTTCAAGTCTCGTCATATCGGTCGAGCATCAGACTAGAATACAGGATTTAATTAGCTGATAACAGAAACCGCACGAGTCTATAATTTTAAATTTTTGGAAAATCGAAAATACCGATTAATTCTTTAAACTTATGCGGTTTCAGTGAAGCACTCATTTCAGTTCATGCTCGGTAAATTTACAAATTTCAAACTACCATACTTGTGTCTTTTCTGCACACATTGTGCAAGTATACCTGTAAACTATGAAAGCAGTATAAAATCAATTTCAAGAAAAAAGTTTACTCATGAGTTGGTTTCCACAATCAGCTATTCAAATACGTAGTCGGTATGGGCGATGACCAATAATTGTAAGGCCTATACAGTATACACTGAAAGAAAAATTTAAGTGAATACAGAATTCATTGGAAATGCGATTGAGGAATTTAGAAAAAACCTAGGCGTTTACAGTTATCGTTTGAAAAATAAGTAGTTGGTTTGAAAATGATGTGGAATAAAATATTTACATCACCATTTGATTTTTTTTTTAACATTTTATTATTATTATTATTATTATTATTTTTCTTTTTGAAAGCCAGTGATGTGCAAGTGTGCACACTTATACCTAAGTACTGCGTGCAAACGTCTATATTATAAAACGATTAAAATTTTGATGATTTCCTCGCGGATTCGTTCATCGTGATAAATATAATATTATTAATGTGTTTGTGTGTAAGTATTATACGATATAAATCGTATTGACACTTTATTTATGCGCAGAATACGTATGAAAAATCACATCGTCTCTAGCGGAAATCACATTTTCCCCTTGAAATTTTACATTTCCTACTCTTCGAGATCACTCTCAACGACCGCCGAACAGCGCATTACCTGTAATCACAGTTCAGGACTCGGTGTATTTGTACATTTTTGTTCGCAGAGTAAACAGAACAAAAATGCGATTCGAAGTACAAATTTGCTTTGTAGAAAAATTAATTTGAAATCAAATATTGATATTTTTATATTTATATAATATATTAAAGTAAATTTTTTCGATAAAAACGCGCATTCTTAGGACTATTTATTCAATTCATAGACTTTAGTTCTGAGTGGAGCGAAGAAGTTAGTGTTTTTACAATGACGTTTATTTATATTTTTTTCTATAAGCACTTTTTCTTATGAAAATACTTGTTCAAAAGATTCGATCAGAAACTTTTTGAATCTCGAATTGCCTTAAAATGGTATTATTGTGAGGTCATTTTTCAAAATTCTCAATATTTTTTTTGAAATGTAGGAAAAACTTCCCAAAATTTGTTAAAAAAGACTCTAGAAAAAAATAAACTATCTTTTTTCTTTTTCATTGCTCATTTTATTATTTTTCTAAAAATATGTTATATTATTTATACAATAGTAAGCACAAAATCTGTTTAACATTTAAAATATAATAACACTATTTTTTATTGCTTATTTTTGTAATATTTTATTTAAGGGTATATTTTTAGTTTTAGTAGTGTATTTTGGCAATTTAATAAAAAATATGATTAGATCATAAAACTATAGTGAACAAATTATGAAAAAAAATCTTATATTTTATTCAACTAATTGTATTTAACTTCCGAGTGATTACGACAGTTGTGGTTGACATATTTAAAAACATTGAACTAATTGTACTTTGATCGATACGATTAGAAAAATTCTGTAAAAACCTACAATTTTTCAATTTGTATAGATTTATATTCAAATACTTTAAAATAAATAAACTTTTATGATATTTATATATATATATATATATATATACTTTATAATTTATACTATAATTTAATATTTTATTTAAAATAACGTTTACATAAATATTATATTTTGAATAAAACTATTTCAGAGGAATAATTCTTTTTTTTTTTTATAGATCATATTTAACAGCATAATTGACATATTCTGGTGCATAAGTTCATATTTTTATGACTTTTTAATGCACAAAATTCCAAGCCTTAGTTATAACAAACACACTATTTGATCACTACAACGAGACAAGCGAAAAATCGAAGTCTTTAGCATTGTTGCACGACTTGCTGTTATTTAACGTGTAATTATGCAAAATTAATGATGGGTGATTGAAGGTAACGTAAACTTTGGCGTTAAGTACGGTAGAGTTTGTTCACACAACTTTTCCTAATAGCTCTGGTGCAATCAACCGTTCCATTGATGAGTTATTATTAAACACAATTTGTATAATCGAATAATTATCGTCTACGTTCTATTGACACGAAAATATTTACCGGGAGAAAAATTCCGCATGCCTTCCTATTTTTCTGTGAGGTATGGATCCTTTGAATTTTCAAAACAGAACACTTAGGGATGAATTTATTAGAAGATGGAATACGTTTTGCGAACGACTTTGAAACCGACGCATGGAACCTTTTCATTCTCGGGTCACCACTGCCTACGTCATGTTATTACAGTGGCGGATCTGAGGTTTATTTAAAGACGGGGCAAAAACGCATATTAATTATGAGTGACATGTAAATATAATGAAAACTTGGTCTTATTTATGAAGTTTGGAAAAGTAATTACCATACGCATGATTATTATTTATACTTTTAGACGTTTGATTTTAAAGTATAGAAGAACTAATTATTAACTAGTAATATCAGACATATTAACATCAATATTTATACATTTTATAGGTAATATATTTATGTGTAAGTCCTGGCAATTACCCATCTGTGATTTGAATTATGTTAGGACATTTTAAAAGTATGCATTATTTAATCAAATTTAATATAATATATTAAACTACGAGAAGTAATTATAATTATATTATAAACAATAGCTGTTCAAAGTAAATACCTAATACAGTATGTACGGGAGTGCACCGTGTTCCACCAAAATGCATCTTCACCTTTTTTCGCCAATATTCATTTCCACCAAAATGCACCCTTTCCTTTTCCACAAATAGATACACGTTTTCACCAAATTATTTATTAATACTACATATTGTTGTAATGTTTAAAGTTTAAGTGTGTGAATATGAATCCAATTCAAAATCAATATAGTCGATGATATAATAAAACCAAGTGCATATTAAAAAGATCCATCTATATATAAATCATCTATTTCACAAAAAAATTGCATGTTAATTTCACATGTAAAAATGATTATATGTTTTTTCTTTATCATTAATTGGTAAAATTGATTTTATTATTTGTATTCGTGTTTATATTATTTAAAGCGTCATGTACATCTTCAATACTTATAGGATTTTTCGATAGAAGTTTACTATATACCTCATAAATATTTTCACTAAATCGCTTCTTTATCATTATAATATTATATTTAAATATTTGATATTTAAACATTAGAATATTGTAATATTTAAATCAATGTACAATTTGGTAGAAACATGTTTTGGTGAAAAGGTAAATATTAATTTTAGTGAAAAATAGTATTGATCGAAAAGAGAAATATTAATTTGGTAAAAAGGATATTGGCGGAAAACAGACAAGTGTATTTTGATGGAAAAGAGAAGGGTTCAATTTGATAGAAAAGGGTCTCACCTGTAGGTACCTAGTAAACAAATTCTACGAATTTAAAACATTTATAAAAATTATTAAATATGCACCAAAAGTGGCCACAAATTCTCTAAAATATGTACAAAAAACTCTTCCTTAAAAGTACTAAAAATATACTTACAAACGCATTAAATTCACAAACATGTCATTAACTATTTGAAATATATTATTGCGATGTAAATTACCTAGCAGTTGTCTAACCTCCACAAAGTACAGAAAAGCTATATCTTCAATTCTATGGAAGCTGTATAAATCAATTATTATAAAATAAATAGCTCAAATAAATATGTTTAAAAAAAAATTTTAAGGGATGATCACTACGCTACTCCCCTGTAAAATTACATCTGATATTATTAAATAATATTATATTGGACAGATATTTCACCAGATTATGCGAAAATGTAATGAAAACATATTATTTTATAAAACGCTGTACAAAATTTTCTCAAAGTAACGTTCTGTATATCGAGGGTTCTAAAACGTAAGGGGGCACGAACTTCCCTAGGTAGACGTGCAAAAATTTCAGTTGAGGGATGAAAATATTTTAATCCTACGAAACATGAAATTATTGCTTTTGATTATTTATACTTTATTTTTCAGTGTTTTTATTTCTAGGTGAGTATATGATTATCGGGCACTATTGTGTAATGATGTGTGATATATGTACTAATCTAAAGAATATTATTTGGTTATTTAAAGTGATGCCTAATTTAAATGATTAAATTCATCGTATATTTATATATCATATATTAAATATAATTCAATCTTGTAGTGGGGGAGGAGGGAATGACCTCATACAAAAGTACAAACAAAAAGCACACCTTTTGTACTTTTGTATAATGTTTCCATTGCTGTAGATAATTAAAAAAAAAAAAAAATCAAAAACAATGCCAAAATTCGAAATTCGCGTGAGTATTGTGTGTATGTGTGTGTGTTGTGTACAATAATGAGTGGTATATTTCCAACTTATGGTACCTATGTACTTATCGTCACAGATATTATTGAGGGCCTCATATTTTACCATGTACTTATTTTTGACTTAATTATATAACACAGTACACTGTTTTCCCAAAACAAATTAATTTTTCGACTCAAAATGTAATCGAAAAATACTGTCATTAATTTCTTCGCTGAAAACGTATATATATATATATATATAGAATAATATTGTGTAATAACCAATTTGCAATAACTGCGTTTGCTCAAAATGCAAACGGTGTAGAGAGAAGAAGTGGCCACATTATTCATCTTGCTCTAGTTCCCAACATTTCAAAATCAAGCTCTGGTGTGTGTGTGTGTGTGTGTGTGTGTGTGTGGATAATATATGGGTATCTACTGTTTGTTTAAGCTCGCTGAAATTTAATGAATAAACGTTGAACAGACGTACCTACTACACATAAGTCAGCGTTTACGGTTACACGATGACGTAAAACGACTGGGATGTGTTTAATTGAAATTCTACGTTTACTAATTGGCAGTGAAATCAGGATAAGATAATATATTGTACGACGTATATATTATACACAACGTTTGTAGGGTATACTCCGGAGGTTAACCCTTTCGATCCCGGGCGCGTGAGGATAGAAACGTACGGCACGATCCAGTTCGGTGCCGAGACCCTTTTGGGGATCGTGTCACACGAGAGGCTCCCAAACTTTACGGTAAGGAGACGCCTTGAACATTTCAAAACCAAGCTATTGGTTTTATCGTTTCGTATTTCTCAATATATTACGCAGGGATGTGTCACTTTTATGGCTAATATTATTATTATTTTTTTTTTTTATTGTGATTTTAAAATATGATACTATTCGTGATTTAAACACTTTTCAGTAGCATAATTAGCCTATAAAACATATTTTATTATACCTACTCGGCAAATTCGATGTTATAAGCTATTAATTGGATTGGTATTTATTTTATATTTTCTGAAACGTTTATAGTTAATATTCTATGATTTTATAGATTGCATTTAAGCGTTGAAAATAGTCGAATATGTTTATTTATATACTGTATTACTGTTGTTATCAATATGAAACGTACGCACCAACTTTTTACTGGCTCGTGTTTTACTGCGACTTTCAGTTATGTGTCTAATAGAAAAAAACAAAAGTACTTTTTAGGTGCGAAATTAAATAAAATATATTGATTTTGTTTGTTGTTGAATGCTGATACTATCTTACGAAGTTTTATTAAAATCGCACCAATTGACAATAATAATTATTGATATGCTGTAGTATACTTTTCAATTTGTCTAACATAATACTATAAAACATGCTTTCTTCAATGTTAAAACGCTCTACTTTGTCCCGTTTCATTGACGTATAATTTTAATTTGGATAAATTATACCTTATTTTAGAATAATCAATTAAAACACTTAAAAACTGTGCTTAAAAAAATAAAATTAAAATATAAATTATAACATTTGCATAAGATTTAAATGATAAAATAATTGTCTAATTGTTGTTCACATAAGATGAATTGTATTTTGTTGTCCTGAGTGAAATTGAAGGGTTTGGTGCAACAACAAGATAAATCCACTTTTTTAAAAAATTCTTCTTTACATAAATTATTGTAAAACAAAATCTTACTTACAATTTGGTGTAACAACCAGTTAAATCTGTTAAGTATTGGTATACTTATAGGAACATAATATTTATGGGTAAGAAACAAGATAATTCAATGTTAACTTAACTTTAATAATAGTTTTATTAAACAATTTAAGAAAGAAAATAAAACATGATGTGTTAGAAAAAAAGAAACTATTTTTATTTATACCTACTGGAAAATTTCTAAATGTGGAGTTATCTAGTTGTTACTGCATAAAAACCTTCAATATTTCTTTCACTAATAATTAATTGCCGATTATTGCGTTCTTAATTTTATGATTTACCGAAATTTGTCAGTTAAATCGTAAACGAATGTGCCTAAATGGATAACATTATTATATAGAAACATGTAGATTGTGCCGAAAATTTGGTTTGTCTGTCCCACTGGCTGTGCACTGACCAAGATAGCGAACTCAGTCGACTGCATCCACTGTGTAAATTTACACTGTCGCAGTGTAAATATAGTTCTGAATACACCTCGCAGTAAATTTACCTCCGGACGGTATGGGGATGATGGCGAATCCAATTAGGGGTTGAAAACAAATAACAGGGGAAAATAATTGGTTTTGTTTTCACAAAATCGTGACGCACGTATTGGTTCGGAAAATCCGCTGTTTTCCGTGGATATTCGTTTGTTTTTACCTTCTACAATGTTTTTTCTTTTTCTCCGTATTATCAAATACTCTTTTAATGTCTTGTACTCGGTTGTTCGACCAACGTCCTGTTTCGTTTTACGATTATTTCTACTTACACGTAAAATACCTACACAGGTTAGGTACAACGTGTACAATTAGGGGTGGCAACGGCCTCGAGATTCGTTAGTGGCACACGACACGTTAGTGTTTTTTAAATACAATTTTTCAACCAAAATATTCCGAACTAAAATCCCAACTTTCATACACCCTTCGTAGATAGGTATATTTAATGTTATTTATTTTAATTTTTGGATTAGAAAGTAATCAAAGTGCACATTTTATCTAAATGAAATTGATCGAATTACACCAAAACCACGCAATGGTCAAACAGCACGAAATGGTGATAATTAAAAAACAAAAAATAAAACTTTTCAAGCCTCTAATTTCTATTATTCTATTCTCACCTCACTGGCTTAAGATTGACAACAATTTTGATCTTTGACTTGGTTAAATGTGTGTTTTTTTATAGGTTTATAGTTAAAAAGGGTTGTTTAATTTATCAAATTATTATAATTTTTCTCTCGAAATTATTGTTTATAGTAGTTTTAAAAAGGAATTCAAATTTATGTTGGTATTTGATTTTTGGCCACATTAATATTTTTCATTGCTGTTTCTTTTTTTTCATATAGTTAATAGTGCAGTTTCCCAGCATTTTAACTATATTTATTAAAAACCTTCCCTGTAAATTTTTAAAAACTTCATCGCAAAATAACTAGCTGAATAAGAAAAAAATAATAATAACTCAATAAGAAAAAATTAAATTTTTGTATTTCTAAACATGTCAGGTCATATGATTTTTTTTATTAAGGAATGAAAGCATTTTTAATTTTATCGACCAGTTATACCTGACAAGTTATTTTATTGTGTTTCGCTTAATTTTATTTTATTGTATTTGTGCTTAATAGTTTCATTAAAGTTTTTTTTTTTAATATTTTGGATTCTGAGTAGAACAAAGAAGCTAGTGTTTTTACAATGATGTTTATTATTTATTTTTTTTTTTTATTTTTACGTGTACACGTTTTTGTATAGACATAATAGAAATATTTGCCCAAAAGTTTCTACCAGCAACTTTTTTAATCAAAATTTACTTCAATTAAATTTTTTGGAAGGTTAATTTTTTAAATTCTCCATAGTTTTTCCAACTTTGGAAATAACTAACCAATATTTTGACAAAAATGCCTCTAAAACTTGACATACGAACAGAAAAAAAACAGCTTAAGTATTTTATTCGGTGTGTAGGTACTAAAAGGTTCACCATACCTTCGTTAGACACCGTTTAAAACTACAAATCTAAAACAGTTTATACAGAACATTATTATTATTGTTATTATTTTAAAGAAATGTCATTTTGTTACTAGTCTGCAAATCGTTATTAGCTGATATTAGAATTACTTCAGCACATCGGTTTTGAAATAATAAATTCTTTTATTTACCACTTGACCCTTAATCGTAACGATAAACTATCAATGAGGTATTGTTACACTAAGCACGTAGGTATATTATAGTCAATGTATGTAGTTTGGGAATTTGTTTCGTTGGACAAATGTTGTCCGTTGAGAATTAGTGAAAAGTTAAAGATAACTCTAGTTATGTAAAACGAGGACAAAGAATGCTTAAAAGTCGTGATGCATTAATTTATTCTACATAATGTTTAGTGGTTTTGTACGATTCATAGGATATAAATTTTATTTAAAAAAAAAATACATTTTCTACTTCGAAAAAAAAAAATGCCAGGTATTATTTAAAAAACATTAACATTAAGAGAGTATACTCTTCCAGTTTGCCACTATTGTGTATAGAAAAATGACGTGTCAATAACGCGTCGAAAATCTCGATTCGAAAGATTTATCGTCGACTGATTTTTTTTTTTACTTCACGAATTTATAGTGTATACACGATAAAGTGAATTCAGCTCAAATCCGGACAATATTTTATCATTACGTTAAGTGTAAAATAAGTAATATTAGTGATGCGAAACCGACTTCCACTCAGGACGAGTGGAACGAGACAAGTGTTGACACCCAGTTACGCGCGACATCCTGTCTGTATATTATTATGCCTACTTCAACAAATTATAATTTATAAAATGTATACATAACAATTTATATGTATATAATACTGTTATTATCATTAGTGTTAGTGTACCAAATGGGATTGTTAATAATTAAATATTACATAACTATAATATTATATTCTTGACTTTTAAGCCATTATAATACATACTAATTAACGGAATCGACTAGGATAGTATTAATAATGTATCACATTCTTTTCGAATAAAATACCTATCACTACATAAGTACCAGAGACGGATTTAAATTATTGTCGAACCTAGGCAACCATTTTTTTACCATCTCTATAAACTTTTTTACTTCCCTATATATAATAAGATCTGATTTTTTAACTCGTTAGTTACCAAAAAAAGGCACTTGCATAAAAAATTAAAAATTAAAACTCTTATTATAGATGGACTCTAAATAGTCATTGTTTAGGTTCATAAATTATTCTAATCGTGAAAATAGGATATCAATATAATGTTTGGTGAACGATAGTTTGTTACTATGATCTTAAGTACTTAATTAAATTATAACAATATGTATAATAAATAAAATATTTGGTGCTATAGAACTACTACAGGTCCATTATAAGGAAAAAAATATTGACTGTGGTTCAATATGTTATTTACTACTACGGCGATGTCTACCTATAGTCTATTTCTGGTATTATCTACCGACAATGATATTTGACTCGAAAACCTTTTTTTGATTTATTCAATTTGCAAGTTTAGTAAAGTTAAATTTCAGAGTAATTAGACTCTACGAGTTAAATACTGCTCGTACAGCTGACAAGTTCACACGTTGATTGTATATAATATGGTCAACATTTTTTTTTTTTTTTTAAGAAAATTAGTGAAAATCAATCAATTCATTCCATGTAAGATACTTTGAACCTACAGGACACAGGCTCACTTGAAATTATAAAATAATCAAAGTATCTATGACACAATATGTAATTTAGCCGTTGTGATAGATAACAAACTGAACCAAAAAAGTGTCGGTAGATAACGTACTGAACTACAGCTGAAATATTATGCAATAAATACATAACATTATTAATTTGTTGTTGATTTCTCACACATATTGAAGGCCATAGAGAAAAAAACAATCATGAAAAGCGGTCTATTTATAAATATTTTCATTATCATAATATTTCTAATAATGCCTTTTAGGTATTATAATATTATAACTGTTGCAAACACTCAATACGCGAAACGCCATTGGCAGTTCATGAGTTTGACATGCTTACGTCCAATTCGTGTAAAATTTGTAAAATGCGTTCTAATATTGATTTTTATACCAGTTATTTTCTATAAAAAGTCAGTTTTAAGAAGTTACAAAAAAAAAAAAACAAAATATGTTCTGAAATTGAATACAAAATATATTAATATTTTGTATTTCGATTACTAATCGAATATTCTTAAAAATAAAGTTTAAGTATTAATCAGTCATGCAATGTCATTGAAGTTTATCATTTTTTTTTTTTAAGTAAAAATATGGAAATAGACAAATGTTAGTCTAAATGAACGCGTAATACTTTAGTATTTAGTCGCTTCTTCATTGTATTGTCACAAACAATTAAAAACAACAATTTTATTGACAATGAACAAACAAATACCTATTTTTGTACATAATACCTATATAGAAGCGGTTCTATGGCTTTGATTTATAATAATTAAGTTTAAATATTTTTTTTTTCTATTCAAACAAATAAAGCAATGTCCATCCGTGGTAAATAATAATAAATATCAGTAAAAAGTAACACTGTATACAGTTATTGCTAAAACTTGGTTATCGGTTGTAAAATAATATTAACTTTTGTATAACTATAAAATACAAGCTATTTTAATAGGATTTTAACGCATAATTGCATCCCTTAAAATTTACAGTCTATAGGATTACTTTCTCTGTACTCGATAATTCTCAATAAATCTACTGTACTCAATAATTAAAAATACTTTCCCGTTTTTGTTCTTTGACAGTAATAATAATTATTATTGTGATATTATTCTACTGTAAATAATACTATATACATATACATAAACGTGCGCGACATGCAAGTCGGATAACGATAAATATTGTTGTCCGACTACTAGGTAGGTACTTCAAAAACATCCACTCGATCACCAATGCACTTTATACCGTACATATAATTAAGTACATACTATTAACAGAACTACCGTAGTCGTCATTTAGAGGTGTCGAGGGGTACATTTAATACCCCGGAAATAGTTTTGAGGTAGCGAGACTATCGTTTAACTACCCCTAAAAGTACGCTTGTTTTAAAAATCATCGTTACTTTGATATACGAGTACGTATCTTTCGAATACTATACATAATATAGGTATGTTGATTGGACATAAAGCTAATAAGATAAGATAAGATAAGATATTTATTGGCCAAAAGAAAAAAATATATATATATATACAACATTATTATACATTAGTTAAAACAGGTTTACTAGTTTGGCCCAATTCACCACTGAGGTATTTTCCTCTTATTGGTGAAATTGGAGTTCTAAATCATACATAATTATTAAAAAAAAAAAAAAAACAAACAAAAATAAACAAATAAATAAATAAAATAAAATAAAATAAAAATAAAGCTAAAAGAATACAATCAAACAGAACAAAAACAAAAAGGAATGAAATAAAATATGAATAT
>JAIPRM010001916.1:0-33758 GCA_025469315.1 Stegophylla sp. TES_Ste_2020 | reverse complement strand
GCAAACATCACAATTCCAAAAATCTTTAACGCTTTTGTAATTTGTCAGTGATTTAAGCTTAGTGCATACTGGATGATAATTTGTTTCACATGTAATACACACAACCGATTTAGCTGGGGAAATAACGACATTACACTTTCCACAAGACATTATTATCGAAGTAATATCGCAGTAAGATTAGATAAGAGAGCTAACTGAACACTAATTGGAACACACGACCAATTATGACAACCGACCGAATAGAACTGAAAAATATAGGTAAATAATTTGAAATTAACGGCTGTAGGTACCTCGTATTCAGCAATTAATGTAAATAATTTCACCCCATAAATAAGTGGTATTTTAGTTTTTGTGCATATTAAGTGCATAAACGAATTGATACGAGAAAAATGATTATGAATTATTGTAATCGGTTAATGTTGAATTTAAGTATAAACTGCAGTTCACGGCTTATGCATTGCCGGATCTAAGACATTTGACGCCCGCGGCAAGTGTAAATGCAGCGCCATTAACTGTGTACTCCATATGTGGAGCCGGAGGGCCCGGGGAGAAAAGAGGGTGTTTTAACACAATTTTTTTTTTCTATAATATTAATAATTTTTATGAACTTTTAATGAACTTTAAGATATTATCTACGTAAGACAAAAATAGTTAGGTATATAAATTCCTAAATAATACATAATAGTATGTAAATTTTTAAGTTTAAACATTTTAAATGAAAAAAAAAAAAATGAAACATTTGCATATTTTTAACATACCCAAACTAAGCTTTTTTTGATTTTTCATAAATTTATACGATATCCACTTGCCTCCCCCCCCAAGATCCGGCACTCGGTTTGTGAAAGAATCACAATATCATGTATAGCAGCCGTACATGTTATTATATATTTATGACTTATAACATACTCACTGACACTAATTATACTAAATTTAAGATTATTTTAAGATTTGAAATTGAACGAAACAATAAAAAAATACTAATGTAATAATTGTGATGCAGTGTATTAATTTTTTTTCATATAATTTTTGACAGGCAATTGAATTTTACCACCTATCCAAAAAACCACCAAGTACTGGCGAAGAACAGACTCAAATTCAAAAACTATATCAGGTTCGGATCCAGAAGAAAAACTCGGGAAGGATCATGTTGTAAAAAATAAAAAAAAAAAATTTAATTAAATTAAATATTATTAAAATAATATGAGCCATAAGTTGTGAATGTATGTTATAAATTAATTTTAGACTGTGGGTAATGTGAAGAAGTGTTTTTATAGCGATATTTTTCTTTAAATTTAATTTTCGATCCTGAACAAAGTGGAACAGATACTGTTTTTACAAATATGTTTTTATTTTAATTTTTTATTTTTTTTTGCTTTAACCAATATTTTTCGTATCGAAACACTTGTCCAAAAGTTTCGACCAGCAACTTGGTACTTTAGAGACGTTATTTTTTGAATTTTTCAATTCTATAATTTTTTGTTTTTTTGAAGAACGGGGAGAGGAGCTATCCTAAATTTGACAAAAAATACTTAGAAACTATAATTTTTTTATCAAAACCTTATAACAGTTTAAACATAGATAGACATTAATTGATATTAATACAGAAACATTTTGACACAAGAAATTGTTGAAAATGTGAAAAAAAATATTTTGGATATCTCTCTAACACTTTTTTTCTCATTATTTGTTTTTCGGTTTCTTGATTTATTACATAAATAAAAGTAAAGTAAAGTATAGACAAGAAAACCGGACATTTATTATTATTATTATTATTATTACTATTTTAGTTGGGGAGTCAATAAAATATTTTTAATAAAATCTGAGAACAGATGCCCAACTCGCAATATTTCGTTATAGTTATACAGTGTAGGCATTCATGCATATTTTAATTCTTACATATTGCCATTTGTGCGAATTGCTATTTTGTTAGCCCCGTATTTCCATTGCGACCCTTGGTTATAGATACCTACTATTTTATACAGATTAAAATGATATTTATTGAACAAAACTATGTAAATATTTAGATGATACTAGTGATTATAATAGTATTAACGTCAAACGCGTTAGAATAGCGACCTCCTTATTGTAGGCATTTATTTAGCAATATGACGTGATTTCGAATAGCTCTAAAAGACTCGGCGGGGTTAGTCATCAAATTCATTAACATCCCAATGCACCAAAATTGCATTATTTTAATTGATTAGGTGTGTTAACGACTATAATATCGATGTCAACAGGTACAGAACGTCATTCTACGACCCGAGAATATTATTAAATCATCAGAAATATTGGAAGTAGCTCACCGTTTTAATAAATTGTGTCTCATATACAAAGTCAATAATACCGATGTGTATGATGGAATGTTTTATAAATTGACAACAGTATTCAGTTCAGTACAGTTTATGAAAATAGATAAAACTAAGTTTACGACTGAAAATGGATACCAACTTGCGGTAGACGCGCAACTTGCGATTAACTTTTACAAATTTGGATGTATTACAAGCGCGTTTTCTTCCACTGACGAGGAAGAATTGTCAATCAAAATACTAAATCACATGAATATGAAGGTAAGTAGTAAATACTAGTTATAATGTTACAAATAGTTACTTAAATACTAAATGTTGGCCTGGAAATATTGTTAAGTAAATAATTAATAAGAAAAACTAATGCAGTTTTGACGCAGTGTATTAATTAATTTTATATTGTTGTCGACAGAAAACAGACTTTTGTGATGTGTACAAAGGACAATCAAATGATTATGCATATCTGTCACAAATCCGAAAAAAACAAACACAGGTGCGGATCTAAAAGAAAAAATTGTAGGGAGTCATGTTGTTATAAAATAAAATTAATATAATTAAAAAAATATGAACCGTGATCCACGATTATTGAAATAAATTAATTTTAGACTCTGAGTGGAGTGAAAGAGTTAGTTTTTGCACACTGAAATTTTTTTTTTTTAAACATATTTTTTTCGTACAGAAATACTTATTGAAAAATTTGGATTACTTCTATATAGAATTTAGAGAGGTACTAATTCACTCACATAACCATGGATCATAATTGTATTATTTTAATTGATTACGGAGTGTTAATAACTTTAATGTTGTCGACAGGTACTGCCGGGCATCATCCGAAGTCCCGAGAATATTATTGAACTCTCAGATATATTGCAACTAGCTAACAGTTTGAAACAATTGTGTCTCATGTACAGAGTCAGAAATACCGATAAATATGATGAGCTCTTTAATGAATTGGCAACAGAATACAGCTCAGCAGTGTTTATTAAAGAAGATATAACTAAATTTAAGGCTGAAAATGATGAATACCTATTTACAGTAGATACGCAACCCGCAATTAATTTTTACAAATTTGGACGCAGTACAAGCACGTTTTCTTCCACTGACAAAAATGAATTGTCAAGCAAAATAGTATATTATGATAATTTACCAGTAAGTAATGAGTAAAAACTATCAGCAACATATGTTATGCATATTGTAACTATATAATCTTTATTAATTAAGATATTTTTAGGTAAATAATTAATAAAAAAAAAAAAAAAAAAAAACTAATGTTATTATGATGCTGTGAATTAGTTACATTTATGTTGTTGTTGATAGGAAACAGACTTTATCGCCGAATCCGAAAGACAACTAAATAATGCTGCAGATCAGTCACAAATCAGAAAATAACAAAATTAGATGGTGATCCAGAAAAAAAATTTGTAGGGTTTCATATTGTTATAAAATTAAATAGAATTAAAATATAATGAGCCATAAGCTGTGATTGAAATTAATTAATTTTAGACTCTAAGTGAATCGAAAAAATAGTGTTTTCACATTGACAATTTTGTTTCAATTTATTTATTTATTTATTTATTATTATTATTATTATTATCTTTTTTTTGTGATAATTTTTTCGTACAGAAATACTTATTTAAAAGTTTGGATCATCTAGTGTTATCTCTATATATTATTTAGAAATATAATTTTTTCGAAATTCTCACTAGTTTTCTCGAAATTAGGAAAAAACAAACAAAAATGAGATAAATATGCCCTTAAAACTTAATTTCAATTCAAACTTTATGAAAACAAATTAAGAGTAGACTATAATATTAAACAATATTTTGGTGAAAGAAAATTTTTTAAAAGCGATTTTTTTTTTTTTTTTTATAATTTTTTTTTGTGATAATTCTTTTTCTTCATTTTTCATTTAGTAGCGAAATATTAAACAGCAAGATTAAATAATTTTCCAAATTAGAATAAACTTTATCATTTTTAAATCAATTTTTTCTGTACAAACTGATACTCCGCTCAGAATAATTTGATTGAAGAAATGATAGGTCGTTTTTTTTTTTTAATTTATCATACCCGCTATGTTCTATAATCTATATGAGGAGCGAAGAATACCCATGGTACGAAGTATGTCCAACTTTTACAAAATGTTTAGTGGATTTAATACAGTTTATAAAAAAAAGATTAAAATTTATTAGTTTGATATTAATAATATGATTAATTTATTATAAATAATAAATATCGTAAGAACAATTTTATTTTATTTTCATTTAACTAATTTCATAATAGTATTTATTATGACTCTCTTTCCATCTGGGCACAGATGATTAACTATTTACTTATTTACTTAAAATAAATAATAAATCAAGGTGATTCCCCTGCACCTATAAGTAAAGTGTTATAATAATATTATGAAATTAAAAAAGATGATTAATTAATTTCTTGAATTAAAAAAATTAACTTTTTAGACTTTTCAACTAGTATAAGTAATACTAGTTGAAAATAGCATATTTCAAAATAATTCTTTGAAAATTTCAGAGAAAAATTCAATACTCCTTCAAAAGCCAAATCGAAAAAGCCGGCATACTTACATTTATAATTATTTTTTACTCCTATCGTGGGATTTGAGGGTATGTTATATTTTAGAGAAATGATAAATCATTTTTTTTTTTTTTAATTAAACGATTCTGAATAGAGCTTCTGCTAATAATATACAATAATCTTTTTCAGTGTCAAGTTGTCATATTCCGTGTGTTTAATTCTTGTTTAATAACGGAATAATATATTTCAATTTCATTTTTCATAAAAAATCTTCGATAACTAATTGAATAAACCGTAATTTCAATTTTAAACCCTTGTCAAAAATTGCTCATTTAGCTAACTACCATGAATTTATAATAATTTACACATTGGGAATAATTTGGAAAAATAAAATTTTTACCACATAAAGAATAAAAAATTTTCTAAGGTTTTGATTGAAAAAAAAAAAAATCATTATTTTACGTAAAAATTACACGTTTTAACTTTAAATAACGACATATGATAAAAATCGCCAGACAATAATTTTCGTTATCATTTTAGTACCATTAGTTATATTTATCTGTAGGTTTGTATACAATTTTCAGGTGTAATCATTAACAAGAAATAACAATTTTTATGAAATAAAAATTTATAAAACACGCGAAGCTTCAAATTATATCAATGTATACTATACGCTTATCTTAAAATTATTCAATAATTGATTTTGAAATTTTCACGATTTATGAATGTGACTATTTTTAGTATTTTATGAATGCTTCACTTTCATATAGCAGTTAATTTTAGATTTTGATGATCTGAAATAATGTAAAATCGATTTGTCGATAATAATATTTTACTGAAATTTTATGCTTTTAAAACCTTAAATTATGTTTAGATGATTTGTCTGTGAGACATTAATTTGTGTATACGGTGTGACCGACACAGTCGTCCGTAACAAATAAAAATAACCTACGCTATGTGATGTGCATTATCTTATTTTGTAAGTTATTAAGTAGTTAGTAAGTAATAATACTATGTAGTTTGAGAAATGTAAAATGTAAAATTTAAAATTATGATTTAAATAAATAACAAATTACAGCAAATAATAATGTATTTCAAAATAATATTATGTCTGTTCATGATGACCTCAGTATAACCGATGTATCATTTGAAAATTAAAAAAGAATTATAATGTTATTTTTAAAAATATAAATTTACACAATATGGATCCATATGACAATATCCATATGATGAAACTATTTGATAATTTGTTGTCCATTTCACGGAAAGTTAATATCCGATTAACGTAAAATTTAAATCAGTACACGATGTGGAAAAAAGGTCTATCCAGTTCACGTGCTGGACAAAATAATGAACTGGATGTCTATGTTCATGAAATGATCGATTACACTATGTGGATGCGACATTTGTCTAGATATACAGGGTGTATCAAGAGATCTGACTATTTCACACTGATGTTGCATTGAAATATGTCACATCTTCGAGATACACCCTGTATATGTTCACATATATTTAATAATTAATGAATTTATTGGTTGCAACGATGATATCCAATTTTTTCAGTAGTGGACATTTGAAAAAATTGACAAAAAAATGAATTTAAACAAGATCGACTGTTTTGCCACCCCTGCTTTAAATAATAATTTATTAAAGTTAATAAAAATATAATATTGAAGATATTTTTGTAATATACGTATCCATTTCTTTACAAAGACAGCGAGTCAATCAAAAGAGCACAATACGTATACGATAATTATTAACAAAAACAATTCATTATAAAAACCAATAATTTAATATTTCCATTAACATTTTATATTTTATCATTTAGTTACATCTACACTTAAACATTATATTTTCATCCTTCAAATCTTCCACTTTATATTTTTAATATTATTATTTTTTTTTATATATATATACTTATAAATGAATTTGGCATTTTATTTTTAATACAATTATTTTACATGGGATACATTTATTTTAGAATTTGAGTAGAACGAAGAAGCAAGCGTTTATAATTTTGTTTTATAATAGTAATAAACTTATGATTACTTGTTTATTAAAAACATATATTGTTTTCTATACCATATTCATTATAATTGCAGTTATTTTACACGAACATAAAAATTGACAAAAAGATGAATTAAAACTAATATTTACACATCATTTTTTTTTATTTAATACAACAATTAAATATATATATACATATATTTGATATTTAATTCATAAACTGAACATTCGAAAGCGAAAAACAGTTTCACGTTATATCCAATTAGTGAGAATACTTCAATTGTGTTTATATTTTATATTTTAAAAAATCCAGAAAACATCATCAAAATGTACACTGACGATATGTTGCGGTCACCGATGATTTTATTTTGTCACACATTGCCATTGGCTCCTGTAAGTATCAATATTTTATGTTAATGAAGAATCATAGAAGCTAAGATAATCATATCGAAGGGAGGGGGGGTAAAATATGTTTGGGGAGGCTAAGCCCACCTTAGTTGCACCACTGCACTGGTCCGGGTGCAACACTCAAAAACATGCAACTGTGTGAAAATCTTTATAGCCATCTTCATATGCGCGTTCTCTAAATCTTTAATTTATAATTAAATTATCATATCATATATCAAAATTGTAAATAATTGTTATCTTATTTTCTAATATAACTATTTGTAAAAAAAGATTCAAAAAAAATTTCGTTTTGGTGATTTTGAAACTACATGCCTTAATTATTATCGAATAACGCATAAATATTGTGTTATATTTGAAAAGTAATTAAAAAACGTAATAATATTCTCATTGTAGTTGAACAATTAGATGGTAGGAAAACGATAATTTAAAATGTATAAAAGCAATGTTTCTATACCACATATTTTATTAAAAATTGCAGTAATTTTACGCGGTCATAAAAATTGATAATAAAGTACACGATATAATATAAGATAATATTACAACTAATACGTACACATTTTTTTTTTTTTTTAATAAAGCAATTAAAATGTGTTGTATCATCCATATTTTTCTATTATATTTTATGTGTTATTCGTGTACTGAACATTGGAGAGCGGAAAATAGATTCGCGTTATATCCAAGTAATAAGGAATATTTCAATTTGATTTATAATTATGATTTTCATAAAATCCAGAAAAAATTGACAAAATATTACTGTCACTGATTATTATAACACTGTTTATGGCTCCAGTAAATATCAACACTTTTTGCTAATTTATTATTTCCAATGTTAGGAATTTTGTTTACAACAAAAAAACGAAACATTTATTGTCAGTGTATGTGTCCTTAGTAATCGTTTATACATAAATGCTTGGTTTGTTGCACCTTTGGCTTCAAATTCCATTAACCAAGATCTTAAAATATATTTAATTAGGTGTCAGTGTATTTATAAAAGTTTGTTTGTAGTCACGATTAAAATTGTGTGGCCATTTGTGGTACGTTCCAATCACCAGTGACAGTTGCGTTATCATTTTTCGATCCAGACGTACTAATAGAAACAAAGAAGAAAATAGTAATCAATATTAGCTCCAAATATAGTAATCGACAATCGAAATAAATATCCAGATCCAAGAAGATTTTTTATAGTAGAAATATTATGAATTTTAGAATACAATATACATTATTATAGACTAAAGTTGCCAGATTTCAAAATTCGAAATTCGGGACAAAATAAAAATGAATAATATCTATCCCTCACCCCCTGATGCTTCTTTATATGAAAATGTTTTAAATCAAGTAATTTCCGTATAAATCTTATATTTTTGTACAATATTTCAACAGCATTGGTTAATAACAAACGAATACTAAATAAAGTTTATGTTTTATTTATTCTCAACATTTTTTAACTTAATAAAGTAATAAAAAAAAAAAAATCTTTGAGTTCTATAAGCTATACCTAGCTACTAACCAGTAGGAATAAAATTATAAAATAAACACCACATTCATATCAAAAAAAAAAAATTGGTTGTTAAAGTTTATAATCATGGTGTGTCATATTTATTGGTAAAATGAATAACTATTAAAATTCAATTATTTAATATATATATTTTAATAAGGATCAAAAGGATACTATATTATTTTTATTATATGGGCAATTTTTATATGCCCCCATTTCTAGGTTAATGGGGCATGTAAATAAGTATAATGTTGATTTGTTCATTTGTAATAATATTATCACTTTCAATGTATATCTTAAAAATAATGTAAATATTGCTTAATTATTATATTGTAAGTTTTAACTTTATTTCTACTGCATTCAATTTATATTGTAATACTATTAAGACAACAATTTTATTGTAAACCAACATGGTCTTCATCTTCCTTGTATATATTGGGCCTAGCCCGTTTAAATTTTCTATAAATAAATAAACAAATAAATAAATTTGTTGATACGCGAGACATATTAGTGGCCAACAGGACCTCTAGTTAAAATACGGGACATCTGTCAACCCTATTATATAGACATTAATTAAATTATAAGTTTTCTTTTTAAATATTTTAAAATATTTACAGCAATAATACTGTTTTAATATACTAATGTAAATAAGGGTAACTTTTTTTTTTTACTTCGACACACACACAGAGCGGCTCATTAAACATGTTTAACCGCTCTTTTGGCTTTAAAAATGCAAAATAGGAATTCAATTTATTTATTTTTTGAATATCAATAATCAATATCAATAAAAATTAAGTTTTCAGTAATATTTTTCGTTTCTAAACGAAGTGAAGAAGTTAGTAACTTTACAATGATTATTGTTATTTTTTTGTTTTTTTTCCTTTTTAGATTCTGATTGCAACGAAGAAGCTTATGAATTTACAATGATTATTATTTTTTTTCCCCCTGTAAACACTTTTACGTATAGAAATATTGATCCAAAAGTCTCGATCAGCCATTTTTTGTATCAAAATTCGGCTCTAGGTGGTACTTTATATGTACTTAGTATTTCTCAAAATTTACATTATTTCAAAGGGTTTACACTTGTCACAATTGTTGAACAATATGTTAGTGAGCCTGCTTTTGGTTTTGTATAAAGTTTTATGCTCAGCGTGGCCCGACCAAGTTATTGTGACACGCTATCGGAGTAAATTACACGTTTCGAGTACAGAGTACTGGATTATATATAAAAAAAATATATAAATAAGAAAAAAAAATTGTTCGACAAATATCCAAAATTTTTTTTTCACATTTTCAAAATTTTCTTGATTTTTATATTTTCATATTTTTCATATTCAAATTTTCATAAAGTTTGGATTAAAAAAATATGGTTTTTGAGTCTTTTTTGTCAAATTTTATGTAGATTTTTCAAAAAAAAAAAAAAAAAATTGAAAAATTGGGAAATTAAAAAAATTATTGCACTTAAGTACCAACTAGAAGCAAATCCAGTTTCAAAAAGTAGCTGATCGAAATATTTGGACAAATAGATCTATACAAAAAAGTGTTCACAGAATATAAATAAATAAATGAATAAATATTATTGTAAAAACGCTAGTGTTACTTCACTTCGTTCAGAATCTAATAAAATAAACTTAGCCTGGAGTATGATATACATATATTCATTAACGAACGGTTTCATCTTGTTGGAAAATCATCGTCTTGTTAAGAAAATTGTTAATGAAAAGAAAAAGATTTAAACAATAAATACTATTATATTCATAATAACGCCATTTATGTCATTTAATTCATAAATTAATATCCACGAATACTACAATCCACTGGCTGCTTTGGATGTAATCGTTCTCAATAATTTGTATGAATAGTATCGTTAATTTCAAATTATTTACCTAATAATATTTTTGGGCAACATTTAGTAAGTGTAGTGTACAGTAACAATTTATAACATACTGTATAACTGTTATTGACCCATTTACATACTGCCTACCTGCATAATATGATATTATCACCCAAAACCTGTATTTCATTTGCCAATTCATCCTCTTTAGTGGAATAAATCTTGCTTCTAATAATATTGTTTCCAAATTATAAAAGATCCCGATCACATTCATCGGCATTATCGACTAGGTACATAAGTCACGATTTTAAAATTTTGTCAGCTGCTTGTAATATCTTTACTAGATCAATGATGAATGGTCAAAATGTGCCTGTCCATAACAACATTACAGTTATAAACACAGATAATTAATTTAATTAATACATTTTCGGTAGATGGAGATTTGTGTGAATTTGATGACTGACCTCAAGTTAGGCATATCACTGTACGAAATTGCAATATATCAGTAAATAAGTATAACAAAGAGATCGATCTTTAACTCACTACCTACTACTATAACTACTATAGTATTGATACTGTACACTACATCAACCAATAAACACCTACGGATTTAAAGTGTTTTGTTGAATAAATATCACAGCAATCCGTATAGAATAGAAACGAACGTATACAAATGTCATAACCAGAGTGGCGAGAGAAATAAAGAGCAAACAAAATGGGAATTCGCAAATTAAGCATATACATAAGTACCAGTACACTCTAAAAATATTTTTCCAACTTTTCTGCTGTAAAAAAATAATTTTGATTTTCAAATTGATATTAGTGGTTTTAAATTAAACTCAATAAAAGTAGACTCAGAGTTCAATGCGGGATTTTAGCCAATCGTGATCAAATATTTTTGTGGCTCAAATAAACCCTCCCCCTCTTCCTCCCCAGCGACACAGAAATTATACAACATTAAATCTTTCAAATCTTTGTTCAATCAGTGTCCGATTTCTACGAATTCTTAATTCAGACTACCAAATAAAATATTGTGAAAGCGTACTATCTAATTTTTTTTTTTATCACGCGATAACCTAAGCTAATTTAAGAGCTTGAAACGCATATTGATTTTATATAGATAGG
Organism: Stegophylla sp. TES_Ste_2020; assembly: GCA_025469315.1. Lineage (NCBI taxonomy): Eukaryota > Metazoa > Arthropoda > Insecta > Hemiptera > Aphididae > Stegophylla > Stegophylla sp. TES_Ste_2020. The sequence goes on along the minus strand of JAIPRM010001916.1, from coordinate 22,054 downwards.
TTTCTATACAGTGGCATGTCTTTTCGGGTACGGGAGCCCGACCAGTGGTGCGATTGAGAGGGGATTAACCTCCCTAAATATGTTTTAGCCCCTTCCCCTCCGATATAATTATCTTTGCTTCTTCTTTAACAAAAAATATTGATACTTACAAGAGCCAGACACAATGTCAAAATCATCAGAGAAAGTAAAATTTTGTCAGTGTTCATTTTGATGACGTTTTCTGGATTTTTTGAAAATTATAATTATAAATTACATTGAAATATTTTTTTAACTTGGATACACCGTGAAACTTTTTTGCTCTCGAATGTTCATTTTATGAATTACGCAGCAAATGTTTGAGAAAAATATGGACGACACAATTTATTTTAATTGTTGTATTAAAAAAAAAAAAAAAAGGAGAAAGAAAGAAAATGTGTACTTATTAGTTGTAATTCACCTTATTGTCAATTGTAACGTCCGCGTAAAATAACTGCAATTATAATAAATATGGTATAGAAAATAATGACTGTTTTTAAGCATTTTAATTGATCGTTTTCATACAACCTACCTGTCAAATTACCTTTTTTTTTTTTTTTATACCAAATAAACGTGTGCACCAAAATCTCACAATTTAATACTTTCAATTTTAATGTTATAATGTATTATGGTAAAAAAATTAAATTTGTTAAATTATTTTTGAAAAGTGATATTGTGATATATAATCAATGTATAATCACTATAAATAGTGGAAATAAGTAATGTTAAGGGGCAGAGCTCCCCGTTGCTATGTTAGCGATTCATAACTGTAGTAGTCCCATGATTTGAACTCTAGTTGCGCAACTCATTATGACTAAATAACAAAAAATTGATTTCTTATTCGCACTTTTTCCAATTTTTTTTTTTTTTTTCAATCAAAAAATTATTGTAAAATAATTAATTATTCGTTCAAAAAAATATTATTGAACCAAAATATTTGTAATGAGAGTATTTGTAATTAAATTAATTATCCCGTTAAAGTGAATCTTCCGTTTAAGTGGATAATTGTATGTTACAATTAGGATGTCCGTCAAAATGTTGATTTTAAATAATTATAAATAAAAAAAAAAAATGACTTTTTTCCGGTCCCGTTATTCAGACTCGGAAAATGATTATTTTTATTAATTTAAGGATCAATACAAATGAATAAAATGGTATAAAATGAAGAGAAAATTTCTCCTTAAATAGCCACATGTAGTTCACCAACCAGGTAGTCAACCTCTAAAAAAAGTGAAAACATTAACTTACAAATTTTGTTATTAGACTTGCAAATACTTGCAAATTAAATCGATTGAATAAAATCATTTTATTCCTAACTAGAACATAAGATTTGTTTGTTGTATTATAATATAATGGTATACTATGTTATATTCAATGATATTTAAGATGATGTTAGTTACATATAGTAATTATTTTAGAATAAAAGACATAATATTTAAGTTCTAGTACATATTTTAATTCAAATGTTATTTTTACAAATCCAATAATGAATCATTGAAAATTTATAACATATTTAATTTATTTTGATCTATTTAATAAACTATTTTATATTTTTCAATAATCGAGTGCCAAAAATGTGTAAAATCATACAATATATATGTTGAAAAAATTACAAAATAATGTATGATTTGAAAACTGAATCTTTATTGTGTAAAATTATTATGTAAATATTATAATAATTAAAAAAAAAAATTGCAATTTATATACATAACTTGTGCAAAAAAATATTATATTTTTATACACCTAAGTAAAAAATAAATATATTAGAATATAAATAAATAAATATTGATAAAAAAATTATAGGTATGTCTCTTGTAAACGTTGTATGCAACTGCTTTGACTTTTAGCCAACTTAGACCTAAAATAAACAAAAATGAATTTGTTAATATAATTTGAAAATGAAGAAGTCACAATAAAATTAATAATAAAAAAAACCTATAACCAAGTATAATGCAAATCAAAAAAACTTTGAACATTAATTTATAAGACCTTATTTATTAATTGAATGATTTATTTAGAATCTGAACGATACAATGAAACTAATATTTTCACAATGATATTTCCTTTTTCTCTTTTATTATTTGTACATATTTTCATACAAAAATACTTGTCCAAAACATTTAACTAGCAACTTTTTGAAACGGGATAAGCATCTAGATTTTATTTTAGATATTTTGCTCTCAGATTTTTCATCGCTTATCTATTTATATTATAAACTGTAGTAAATAACATTTTAAATAAAACCGGATATACTTCGCACCATGGGTATTATTCGCTCATCGGGTGGGACATATTGTGCTAAATTTAAAGAAATGATGCATAATTTCTTCAATAAAATGATACTCACCGAAGCTTTAGTTTATTCAAGAAAATTTAATTTATAAATTATTAAGTTTATACAATGGCGCAACTAGGAAAATATATATATTTTTTTTTTTTTTTTTGGGAGGGGGAGTCTAATATGTAATATGTCTATATGATTAATTTAGCCCCCTACAAGGCATTAATCTTATGCAATTTTCAAATAATCTGGGCTATAAGTAGTTTTGACGGGGCTTAGTCCCCTCGAGTCCCCTCTAATCTCACCTATGAGTTTATTGTTATTATAAACATTTTTCATTTTACTGAGAAAATTTTTAATTTCACTACTAACTGAAAAAAGTAAAAAAAAATTAAAAAAATATATGAAAAAAAAAAGTGGTGGAAAAAAAATTACCATTTATAACATTTCACATTTTGAAAATTTCCTTTCACCAATTTTTTATTTAATATTATAGATTGTCTCTAATGAGATTTTAATAAAATTTAAATTGAAAAAAAAGTTTTAAGGGAATTTTTCGTCTAATTTTGGGTAGTTTCATCCTTAAGAAAAGTGAAAAATGGAAAAATTAAAAAAAAAATACCTCTCTAAAGTATTGTGTAGAGGCAAATCTGATTTCTAAAATTTGCCGATCGAAACTTAAGGACAAGTATTTCTATACGATAAAGTTTTTCCCAAAAAAAAAAATATATTTAACTAAAAAAAAAAAAGTCAGTGTGAAAGCACTAACTTCTTATCTACACTCAGAGTGTAAAATTTATTTATTTCAGTCGTGACTCATGAATCATACTATTTTAATTATATTTAATTTTATGTTTTTTATTTTATAAAAACATGACGCCTAACGAGTTTTTCTCCTAGATCCTCACCTGATTTTCTCAATTATTCATACTTTGAGACCGAATTCCATAAGGGTCATATTGTTGTACGACTAATTTTTGGTAGTCTCTTTTCTGTCAACAATAACATAAAAGTAATTAATTCATTACATTACAATTACATTAGTTTTCTTTATTGTTTTGATAACATTTAAATCATAAATTTAGTTGAATTGGCATTGATAAGTGTATTATAAGTCTTAAATATATTATTATTATAATGACATTATTATCATTTTTTTTTTTTTTTCAGAAAACAAGAATACTGGGCTAAGACTCTCGTGTGGGGACCCAGGAGTCTAAATATATACCTTAAACATATACATTTTAATGTAAATTTATCAATATCTGTAAAATCTAAAAATTAAACTAACAGATAATTAAATATAAATAAACTTTAAACTAATTTTACACAGTATATAATGTCTAAGAGCTAGTGAAATATATAAACAGTACTTAAGAGATACTCAAAACTTGAGCTTAGAAATTAATAACTGCAATCTCTCAATCTAAATAAAGTTTTTTTTTTTAGGTTAGTATAATATATTTTATTACAAAAGACCTGTGAAACCAGTACTTGACATCAGTGACCACTCTCTGATATAATATAGGCTCTCTAACCATACCTATCGAAGTTTTGGTGTAAAGACTTTGATCATTTTGGTCACAACTCGGTGAACAGAGACAAGAGAACAAGGTCCGTTCAGTAAAACAGCTAGATTACAAATGACATAATATATGCATACATGATGTGATTATTTCAGAAGCCGTAAACAGTTTATACCTAACCTCAACATTGAACGAACACAATGATTGTCAATAATTTTAATTATTTCATTAAATTTGCTTAGTGCTTCATATCCATAAAAACTACAATAATACTGGTTTATGGTGAAATTATTTGCGTTAGTTCGATACAAGCTATTCAACCGTTTCAAATTATTTACCTAACACTATTTCAGGGGTAAAATTCGTTAAGAACATTACGGTTACAATTTATAACATTTATAGATGTTTGTCTTGATTTACTCATACTTACCTTAATACCAATACGTTGTAGTATTAATGATTTCAATGTATCCTCATTTATACAATGGAATGAAACTTCGTCGTGGCCATATTTGTGGAACATAATAATAGGTTGTCTTTTTATTTCGATTTTAATATCATTAAATTTAAATACGGTTAAGTCCAATTTTATAAACACTGTATTCCCGAATTTATTTGCCAAACGTCTAAAGAGATAATCATGTTGATCATTCTTTACATAGTACATGACAGACAACTGTTTATGTTCATCAGCTTCACTCAACAGCTTTGTTAAATCATTTTCATTCACGGGACATTTAATATCACTGCCAAAATAACCCTGTCAATAACAACATTAGTATTATTATCACACCTAATCAATTAAAACAATATAATATACACGTGGACGCAATTTAGTTTGACGACAATTTTTTTTTTTTCTCAATAATTTAGTAATAATTAGCAATAATTTAGTTCAATATTGTGTGGTAATATTGAAATTCATCTATGTTTAAATTTTCATAAAATTTGAATCAAAAAAGCCAGACATACTTCGCACGATGGGTGTACTTAGCACGACGTGTGGTGTTCTCTTGACGGGCGTATTAAATGTTAAAGAAACAATAAATCATTTCTTCGGTAAAACGATTCTGAACAAAGAAAGTTAATAATATAAAAAAAAAAAATGTCCAAAATTTTTTTTCACATTTTCAAAATTTTCTTGCGCCAAAATCTTTTTTATAGGATTTTCTATCTATTTTTAAATTTTCATAAAATTCTGATCAAAAAATTATGGTTTTCGAATCATTTTTGTCAAATTTTGGGTAGTTTTTTCCAAAAAAAAAAAAAATTGAAGAATTGAGAAATTCAAAAAATTACCTCCCTAAAGTACAATCTAGAGGCAAATATGGTTTCAAAAAGTTATTGATCGAAACTTTTGGACAAGTATTTCTATACAAAAAGTTGTACACAGAAAAAAAAAAAAAAATAAATAAACATCATTGTAAAAACACTAGGTAGATAAAATACTCGATTTGAAAAAAATTATATAAAATACACTGCTCACTCAACACTATTAAATAACAGTAGTTTTAGTAGTAAGATTTTCTTCTGAATCCGTACCTCGCGTAGATGATATAGAATTTCTGAATAATCTGCAGCATGACCCTGTGGAATTATTCGATGTTTCTCGAAATCATATTTCTGTCAATAACAACATAAAAATAAATTAATTCACAGCATCACAATTATATATAAATATATATATATATATATTAAATTGTTTGGATTACATTAAAATGTTAAATTTATTTGGATTTGCACCATGAGTTTAGTATCGACTGCAAATACCTGATAATGAAATGCATGGCTATACATGATGTGATTATTTCACAAGCCGTAAACAGATTATGTCTAAATTTCAACATTTAACTAATACAATGATTCATAATAATATCAATTTTTTCATTTGCTTAATGCTTAATATCCGCAAAATATTGCAGTTTTAACTGCACTTTAACGACGTGTTTATGGTAAAATCATTCGTATTAATTATATACAAGGTAAATACAATTGTTAATTTAAAATTATTTACCTTACAGTAATAATTATGGACCAACATTTAGTAAGTATAACACAGTAACAATTTATAACATGCATGACTAGTAGTTTGTATTAACTAATTTACTAACTGCTTACCTTCTTATTCTTCATTTCTTCTAATTTTGATTTTATTACTTTCAGTTTATGGCTAGTAAAAAACGCTCTAGCGTGTCCAAATTTGTAAAAATAAATATAAGGTGTCCTTCCGCTAGTATTATGTTTAATAAATTCACCTCTTGAATTTCTATATCTAGATAATTTTATTTCAATAAACACTATTGAACTGTATGTTTCCGCCAAATTTTTAAATATCTGTACATATGCATCATTTATGACTTCGTATATGAGACATAATTTTTCACTTATTTCAGCTTCAGCCAAAATAACTGCGAGATCGAAAATATTCTGGGGACGATAAATGACGTCCTTAGATTGTGCCTGTCAACAACAAAATTAAAGTCATTATCACATCTACTCAATTAAAATAATAAAATATAAATATATACGAATTTAGAGGTTTTTGTTTAAAAAATGTCACTGAAATCTGAATAATGTATGTACCTATATATATATATATATATACAAATGTTGTAACCGGGGGGGGGGGGGTAACTAGAAAAATATGGAACAAACAAAATAGCAAGTTTCAGAATGGCCATATGAAAGAAATAAAAATTTAATTACTACCTACACCGTTATACTAACATCAAAATAATGTTTTATGCAAATATTCTCAGATTTAGTAAAAATGTAAAATTGCCCCCCAATAATTAAATAGAAATTTACAAAATTTACAAAAGATGCAATAAAACATTACCAACCTTCAGTAATTAAATGCTTATAGTATATAGATATTATCTGACTGTATTTTCTCCAATTTATTTTTATTCAAACTCTTGTAAAATGTTTAAATATTCGTCCGTAAGAAATTTTATTGCACCAATATATTCGCAATGAAATTATCTATCAAGACACCAAAATTCAAAATAATGGGTTGACTAATTTTCTAATATGTACGTTAAAGTGCGTAATTTTAATTAAAACTAACCAATTTAGTCGAAATTCTAACTTCAAATGGGTATAAAAAAAAAGTCAACCAACGATTTTCGAAATTTTTTCAGGTCAATTAGAAATATATGTCAGTGAAATCATATTAAATTTTCAATATATTAATATCAAAAATCAAAAATGTTATTACATAAAAACTAACAAAAAATGAGAGAGTTTCGAAATTTTCAAAATACAGTACTTAACTCAAAATCGATCAAATCTTTTTGAAATTTAAAAGAAATGTTTTTGTAGATATTTTTAGTGACTGGTGTAATTTTTAAGTCTCTAGCTGCATTATTTTAGATGTTATGTCGAAAAGTAATTTTCATTTTTACGGTAATTGCGTATTTTGCTGTTTTTCGTCAATTTTTGGACAGTTCATTCGCGTTTTTGAAAAAAAGTATTTAGAAATTGAAAAAATGACCTTTATAAAGTACAATCCGGGTGTGATTCCAGTTCTATGGAGATACGGATCGAAACTTTCGAACAAGAACAAAAAAGTGTTCACAGTATGAGAAAAAAAAATAAAAATAATAAATAAAATAAAATAAACATCATTGTAAAATCATAAGCTTCTTCACTTCGTTCAGAATCTAAAATTAGAAAAATAATAATAAACATCAATCTAAAAACACTAGCTTCACCAACTCTAAATCTAAAATTCTATCATCTAAAATTATGCAAAGTTTTAATTGAAAATAAAATCGTAAAAACTTGCTTTAAATAATAAATACTTAAAATTAAAATGGAAATGGATTACTTTGTTTTTAAATAAAAGTATTCGACTATTACCTGTCATTTGAAATAAATAGATAGTGGATATTTGATTGCAATATTATTGAAAAATAAAGTAAATACTATAAATAGCTAAACACATTGATTCAACATAAGAACACTGTAATTCCAAAAAATAATTTTGTTGATAGTTATTTATTTATAAAAATTAATTTTAGATTCTGAACGAAGTGATGAAGCTAGTGTTTTTACAATAATTTTTATCTTTTTTTTTCTTTTTTTTTTTCTGTGTACAACTTTTCGTATAGAAATATTTGTCCAAAAGTTTCGATCAATAATTTTTTGAAACCTGATTCGCCTCTAGATAGTACTTTAGAGAGTAGCAAGTACCAACCACAGGTAAATCCGGTTTCAAAAAGTTACTGATCGAAACTTTTGGACAAGCATTTTCATACGAAAAGTTGTACGCAGAAAAAAAAAGAAAATATACATCATTGTAAAAACACTAGCTTCTTCACTTCGTTCAATATCTAAAGTAGACTATTATATGAAAAATATTTTGGCATGAGAAACTTTTTAAAATGTGAAAAAAATATGTTGGATATTTTTTCAACAATTTTTTTTCTCATCACCTATTTATTTTTAGATTCTGAGCGAAGTGAAGAAGCTAGTGTTTTTACAATGATGTTTATTTTTATTTTTTCTGTGTACAACATTTCGTATAGAAATACTGTACAAAAGTTTAGATCAATAACTTTATGAAACGCCTCTAGATTGTACTTTAAAGAGGTCATTTTTTGAATTTCTCAATTCTTCAATGTTTTTTTTGGAAAGAACTACCCAAAATTTGACAAAAACAACTCGAAAACCATCATTTTTTGATCAGAATTTTATGAAAATTTAAACATAGATAGTAAATCCTATAAAAAAGATTTTGGCGCAAGAAAATTTTGAAATTGTGAAAAAAAATTTTGAACATTTTTCAAACATTTTTTTTTTCATATATTATTAACTTCCTTTGTTCAGAATCGTTTTACTGAAGAAATGATTTATTGTTTCTTTAAAATTTAATACGCCCGTCAAGAGAATATCACCCGTCGTGCGAAGTATATCCGGCTTTTTATTGCTTTTAATATTCTTATAAAGAAATTTATTATCTGACCACACACAGACATGCTCGCACGCGGCTGTACCCACACACACACATCACACATAAAATATGACCTCTCCAAGTTTTTCTTCTGAATCCGTACCTTAGATAGATGTTCTTCAATATCTGATTTATCTATTGCATGATTTGACGGGATTTCGGGAAATGATTCGAAGTCTTGTTTCTGTCAACAACAACATAAAATTAATTAACCCTTTCACTTCCAGAACTATTTTTTTAAATATATTTTTTTAACCTTTTTTTAAAAAAAAGTCCTATATTGTACCTGAAATAACGTTTTTGAATATTTGTTTTTTGTACTTAGGTGAAATTTTAAAATGTCCGTCTAAAGGGACATCAGGAATGAATGGAGTCAAAATATGTATTCTTTTCTTTTTTTATAAGTATTTTAATGTCATTAAAAGTTTTAGTATTTATGCTGAATGGTGATTTAAATATTTATGATACAGTTCATTCTCAATGTCCTATACGAAGGACATAACTTCCTGCACGTTTTACAGACGAATTTTAATAGCAAAAATTGTTTTGATCATTTGAACATACGTTCAAATATTATTTCTAAAGAGAAAAAATTATCAGAATTTTACGACATTGCTACTAAATTATATTAAAAAATATGATATTAACAAAGTGATTTTTTTCCACTATTATCACTTAGAAATGTTGTAATCATTACTTTCATATGTATATTGTGATAATATAGTTAAAATTAATATTCATAAACGTATACAGTGTACTTTTGATTATCCGTGGAATAGGGTAGCAGGACATCCACGGATAAACGAATTCCACGGATAATCCGAAAAATTAAATTTTATAATAAAAAATAAATTGTAAATTGAAAATGACAATTATTATTACATATTATTAAAAAAGATACACATGTATGTATATTGAAAAATTAATAAAAATAATAAATTATTTATGTGCGAAAAAAATCAGTTATCAAGTTGTTGTTTCTTTGTTTGAAAACTCTACTTTTTAACTTATGATTGAAGTTTCTTAATAACATTTATTAATATTAAACAAGTGTATTGTATTTTACGTCGTTATCGAGTAATTGGCTATCACAAATTCACAACCTAATGAAATCTATAATGATTTATAATGGAAAGATATAATATATATTTTTTTGTATACATATAGGTATGTAGATGATTCCGCGGAAGACAGCGGATAATCCGCAACGCGGATAGTCCGCTCGCGGATAATCAAGAGTACTATGTATAATATATGAGTTTATTATCCACAATTACATTATTTTATTAATTATTTTTTCGATAGCATTAAAATCTTAAATTTTGTTGGGTTTGCATCGTTGAGTATGCAATCAATCGCAAATATATAATATTGAAATGCACAGTTATATATTATGATGTGAATATTTCGCAAGCCGTAAACAGTTTATACCTAAATTTCAACATTTAACGAATAAAATGATTTATAATTACTTCACTTTTTTCATTTGCTTAATGCAAATTAATTAATCCACATAATATTGCAGTTTTAACTGCACTTTAACGACGTGTTTATGATAAAATCATTCACATTAATTAGATACGATGTAAATATAACTGACAATTTCAAAATATTCACCTTACAAATTACAATATTTCTAGGCCAACACTTGATAAATATAACACTGTAATAATTTATAAAATGTATAATTGCCAACTGGTAGTTTGTATTAATTCATTTAGGAAGTGCTCACCTTAAGATTGGTCACATCTGAAATCTCTCTGCTTAAGTCTTCCATTGACTTTAAAACATAAATTTTTCTAGCTGATCCAAATTTGTAAAAATAAATCACAGGATACGATTCTGACTTAACTTGTTGAATATATGTACCTCTTGCATTTATATATCTATTTACGTCAATTTTAATACCCACTGTTTGAGAGTTTCGTCTCAACAAAGTTCTAAAAAGATTATCAAATTCATCATTTAAGACTTCGTATATGAGACATTGATTTCCAGTTAGGTCAGCTTCTTCAAATATGATTGAGAGATCACCAATATTCCGAGGTTCACAGATGTCATTATAAGAAGGTACCTGTCAAAAAAAGAATTAGGTTAAGTTATTAACATGCCTAATCAATTAAAATAATAAATCGTAGATGTATGAGAATGTGAGTGAAATTGATGTCTAACACGCTAAACAGAGACGGACTATCAACAAGGCCCAAATGGCTAAGAATACACGAGGATCTGGTAAGTACTATCTAATAATATAGAAATAAGTAATAACTAATAATAATACGGTAAAAAGCCGGACATAAATCACACCACGGGTGTTCTTCGCTCCTCGGGTGGGATGCTCTTGGTTGTTTGTTACATTTTAAAGAAACGATAAATCATTTTTCAGTCAAATGATTCTGAGTAGAGCTTCAATTAATATACAATAATAAAAAGGCGAACATAATTCGTGCCACAGATATATCACTCCTGGGTTAGATACTCTTTGTGGGTGTGTAGAATTTTAAATAAATTATAAATCATTTCATCAATAAGACGGTTCTGAACGAATGTAGTAAACAATATAAAGAATAATATAATAGTAGACATTTTCAACACACTCACTAAGAATATCTGACCCGAAGAGCAAAAAATATTGCAATAGAATTCTCAATCTAAGCACCATGTTTCAAAAATATCGGTCTAGCCAATTATCTTTTTTGTACGTAAAAGTGTACAATTTTAGGTAAACCCTACAATTTTAGAGATTTTTTAAGGTCAATTAGACGTAAATGTCAGTTAGATCATATTGAATTTTCAAGTCTAAATATCAAAATTTAAAAATTTTTTTACATGAAAACTAACGAAAAATGAGAAATTTTCTAAAATTTTAAAGTTCTGTATCTAAGTCAAAATTTATGGAATATTTTTGAAATTTTTATTAAATGTTCTTGTGACTATTTTTATTAGTAGTTGGTAAAAATTTCAAGTCCCTAGCTGCATTAATTTTTTAAGTTATGCTAAAAAGCAATTTTTATTTTTACGGAAATTCCGTTAATTCCATAATTTGCAGTTTTTTGTTAATTTTCCACACAATTCCCCCGTTTTTGGAAAAAGTATTGTGAAATTCGAAAAATGACTTCTTTAATGTACCATCTAGGTGTGAGTTTGGATCGCTAAAGTTACTGATCGAAACTTTTGGATAAGTATTTCTAAACGAAAAAGTATTTACAGGGGGGAAGCAAAAAAAAATAAAAAATAAATAAAATTACCATCATTGTAAAAACATAAGCTTCTACACTTCTTTCAGAACCTAAAATTTGTTGATAAGATTATATTTAATAAATGTTATGTATTAATGATGGATTGGTACTTTTAATTATTTGGGTGTGTGTGCGTTTACGTGTGTGCGAGGGAATAAATGTCTATATAAAAATGAAAAAAAGCAACAAAAATGTATTTTTATAAATGCATTTATCCTCAACATTTTTGTAATTAGTGTAATTGGCAATTCTGTGTTTTATGGGAGTATTGGATTTTGAGCTATTTATAGATTTGTCATTATTTTTCAATAATATGGTCAGCTTAAATTCGCGATTTTTTTCAAATGTCCAGTGATAGTCCAGTGCTATTAATAAATAACAAAGTAATAATTTTATTTATAGTAATTTTTATTTAAAGTAACTTATTTACAGCATTAACTATTTATAGTAATTTATTCCGATTTTTTTCAGTCAAAACCTTGTAAAATTTTTAAGAATTTGTCCGTGAAAAAATTTGTGAAACCATATAATATTTGCAAAATAATTATCGATTAATGCACCAAATTTCATAAAGATTGGTTAAACCAATTATTTTTATATGCGTTTAAGTGCATAAGAAAAACCAATGAATTCTCTCAAAATGCCAATTTTAAACAGTTATAAAAAATAAACTTGATTCATGGTTTTAGAGATTTTTTAGTACCGTTGGTAATACACATTACACATGACTATGTTTTTAGTAAATTATTAAGGTCTTAATATTCAGACATTAAAATTGTATGGATTAAAAATTTATAAAAATGAGAAATTTCCAATATTTTCAAAGTTTTGTACTGTATTTGACCCAAAGAGCGAAAAATATCCGTGTTGTGATATTTGTCCGGCTTTCTTGTTAATACAGTAACAATTTAAAACATGTGTATAACTGGTAGTTTTTATTCAAATTAATTTTCTAATTTTGCCAACCTGTATTTTCTCCCAAACTTGTATATTCCTTTTTATTTCATCCTGCTTAGTAGAAGAAAAAGATTTTCTGGCGCAACCAAATGTGTGAAAAATAATCTTAGGTTGATTATGGTCACCCAATTTTTCACTTGCATTTACATCCATTCTAATAAACACTGTTGAACTGAATTGTATAGCCAAATTTTTAAAGATGTCATCATATTCATCGGTATAGATAACATAGTAAATGACACACAAATTTTGCCTTTTGTCCGCTCTTGTTAATAGATCCACGAGTTCATTAGTATTCTGTGGACGATGGATGCTATTTGTAGGATGTGCCTGTCAACAAAAAACAACAACATTAAAATCATTAACACATCTAATTAATTAAAATAATAAAATGTAGATAATGTACATTAAGAAAATGTGAGTGAATTTAATGACTGTGTACTTCAAGTCTTATAGTACTGTACGAAATTACATCATATTATTACTAAAATACCATAAAGAGATCGATTTCTTTTAATTAACTACTACTATAATAATTACTAGTATTACTACCGTACACTACATAAACTCATCAACTAATTTAAATATTTTTGTTTAATACAAATCACTCTAATCTGTGTAAAGTTGACAGGGCCACGGTTATGTAAACAGTCATTTTTTGATCCAAACTTTATGAAAATATAAACGTTTTTCTAACATATTGTCTCTCATTGACTATTTTTTCCTGTATTCATTAAATAAATAAAAAAAAAGTAAAGTAAAGTAAAGCAAGAAAGCCGGACATACTTCACACCACGAATATTCTCCGCAAAATAGAGCATTTAAAAAACTCAAAAATGTTCATAGTATTGAAATGAAGCAACACACACACACACACACACACACACACACTTACACACATTAAGCATGATTTCCCTAAAGTTTTTCTTCTGAATTTGTACCTCAGGTAGATGTATTTGAATTTCTGAAAGATCTGCAGCATGACCTTCTGGTAGTATGCGTAGTCTCTCGAAATCATCTTTCTGTCAAAATCAACATAAAATTAATTAATCCACTGCATCATACTTTAATTTTTTTTGTTTTTTATTGTTTGGAGAACATTAAAATCTAAAATTTAGTTGGATTTGCAACAATAATTTTGGTATCAACCACGAATACATAATAATGATATTCACGGCTATACATGATATGATTATTTCACAAACCATAAAGAGTTTATATCTAAATTTCAACATTTGACAAACACAATGATTCATAAAAATTTCTCTTTTATCATTTGCTTAATGCTTGATACCCACAAAACATTGCAGTTTTAACAGTCCTTTAACGACGTGTTTACGGTAAAATTATTCATATTAATAAGATGCGAGATAAATACAACTGTTAATTTCTAATTATTTACTTTTCAATATTTCTTGGCCAAAATTTAGTAAATAAAACACAGTAACGATGTATAACATGTATAACTAGTAGTTTGTATTAACTCATTTACTAACTCCTCACCATCATTTTTCTAATTTCTTCAAATCTCGATTTTATATTATAATCAAATGGTGCTCTAGCGTGTCCATATTTGTAAAAATAAATTTCAGGATACTGATATGCATCAATATTTTTACCCATTGAATTTAAATATCTCATTTTTTCAATTTTTACAAACACTGTTGAACTTTCTTCAGACGCCAAATCTCTAAAAATATAATCATAATCTTCATTTGAAACTTCGTATATGAGACACAATTTTTCATTTAGTTCAGCTTCTGCCACAATAACTGAGAGATCTAGAATATCCCAGGGATGATAAATGACGTCCTTAGAAGGTGTCTGTCAACAACAAAATTAAAGTTATTATCACATCTTATCACTTAAAATAATAAAATATAAGTATATTATGTGGATGTGAATGAATTTGAAGACTAAATTTCAAGTATCATTGTGCTGTACAAAATCACGTTATATTTAGTATATAAGGACAATAAAATGATCAGTCTCTTAATTCAATATACTACTATTAAAATTACTAGAATTACTGATGTACACTTCAACAAAACAATTACAACACATTTCCGAATTTAGTATGTTTTGTTTAATAATTATCACTAAAATCTGAATGATGTAGATACATATACACACACACACATATATATATATATACAAATGTTTAACCAGGGGTGGCTAGAAAAATATGGAACAAGCAAAATAGCCATGTGCAAAATAACTATATGTAAAAAATCAAAATTGCATGACTACTTACACTGTATAACTATAGTATTCTAGTATTATCAGATTTAGTAAAAACGTTATATTCCCCTCTCAAAAAAATAAATAAATATATTAAAAATAAAAATAATAATAATTATAATAATTCATATTATATACATTCAAAATAAACAATATATAATTGAAAAAAAAAAATTTACTTCTCATTTTGGAGTGTTTCTTGTCTATATGCACAGTATGTTTGGCTTTCTTGTCTATACTATACTTTACAATACTTTTTTATATATATATATATATAAAGAAAAAAAATAAATCTGAACAAATTTTTCACGTTTTCAAAATTTTCTTAAGCCAAAACCTTTCTTATATTATTGTCTATCTAGTCTTTTTTCTCAAATTGTGTTTAATTATTATTTTAATTATTCTAAAAAAAAAAAAAAAATGGAGAATTGTGAAATTCAAAAAATGACTTATCTAAAGAACCAACTACAGGTAAATCCGGTTTCAATAAGTTACTGATCGAAACTTTTGGACAAGTATTTCCATACGAAAAGTTGAACACAGAAAAAAAATATTGGATATTTTTTTAACATTTTTTTTTCTCATTACCTATTTATTTTTTATTCCTTTTCTTTTTTTATTAGATAAAAATAAATAATTATATTAAAGTAATTTAGAGCAAATATTGATAAAATGGTTTAAGTGAACATTATGAAATCTTGACTAAATAATAATGTTTTTATCATTAATTAAAAAACTGTATTATTAATACATTGAATGTATTTACTATTTACTTTTTGTCTTGCTTGACGCACAAGGCTTCTTGTCCTGGTTTTGTACATATTTTTTTTAAGGTATGTATAAAATTTAATTAACTTTTCATACGTTTTCCGGATTTGAAATGAATATATATTAATAATACCATTATGACTCGTGATATCAGAGACTATCGACACTTTTGGCGCAATTTACTGTCCTCAACACCAATTGTAGGTGTATGATAATAATGTTTTTAAATTAAGAAATATGATATAAACCAATTTAATTAATTTGCACAGTTAATTTTTATAATTAAATTAATTATTTTACGTTAACAAAAAAAGATATTTGTACATTAAAATAACTGGAAATAGTACGTTTTGTGTTTACTTTAATTTCATTTGATACATTCGACTATGTAAAGTTAATGTAAACTCAAAACCCATAAATTCCACATACGAACACAGTAATTCTAATACATAATTTGTTGATAGTTTATTTATTTATAAAAATATATTTTAATTGCTTATTGTATTCTTATTAAGAAATTTATTACTTGACCACATGCAGACATACGCGCGCGCGGTCGTCCCCATACACATACACACACACACACACACACACACACACACATCCACATAAACCATGACCCCCTCCAAGTTTTTCTTCTCAATCCGTACTTTAGATAGATGTTCTTGAATATCTGATTCATCTACAGCACGATTTGGTGGGATTTCGGGTAATTGTTCGAATTGTTCTTTCTGTCAACAACAACATAGAATTTATTAGTTCACATTATCACAATCACATAATTTTTTTTTTCGATTAAAATCTTAAATTTTTTTTAGATTTGCATCAATGAGTTTGGTATCAATCGCAAATACATAATAATAAAATGTGCATGCTATATATGGAGTAATTTTTTCACAAGACGTAAACAGTTAATACATAAATTTCAACATTTTACCAATACAATAATCACTTTTTTGACAATGACTGTGTTTTTACAATGATGTTTTTTTTTTTAATTTTTTTTTCTGTGTACAACTTTTTGTAAAGAAATACTTGTCCAAAAGTTTCGATCAATATTTTTTTGAAACCCGATTCGCCTCTAGATTGTACTTTAAAGAGGTCATTTTTTGAATTTCTCAATTCTTAAATGTTTTTTTTTTTAGAAAATACTAACCAAAATTTAACAAAAACGACTCGAAAACCATAATTTTTTGTTCAGAATTTTATGAAAATTTAAACATAGATAGAAAACCTATAAAAAAGATTTTGGCGCAAGAAAATTTTGAAAATGTGAAAAAAAATTTTGGACATTTTTCTAACATTTTTTTTTTATATAATTAACTTCTCTCGTTCAGAATCGTTTTATTGAAGAAATGATTAATCGTTTCTTTAAAATTTAATACGCCCGTCAAGAGAATACCACCCATCGTGCGAGTATACCCATCGTGCGAAGTACATCAGTCTTATTTCATTTGTTTAATGCTTAATATCCACAAAATACTGCTCTTTAATTGCATTTTGACGACGTGTTTATAGTATAATCATTTACATAAATTAGAAACGAGGTAAATACAACTGTTAATTTCAAATTATTTACTTTACGAAACTTCTGGGCCAAAATTTATTAAGTATGGCACAGTATCAATTTAAAAAATGCATAACTAGTAGTTTGTGATAACTTATTTACTAACTACTCACCGTCATATTCTGTAATTCTTGTAATTTTGTTGTTATTACATCCAGACTATTGCTGGTAAACAACTCTCTAGCTTTTCCATATTTGTAAAAATAAATCTCAGGTATGCGTGATTGACTCGAAACAGATGTAATATAATCACGTTTTGAATTTATATATCTATGTATATTAATTTTGATAAACACTGTTGAACTAAATGATTGCGCCAAATTTATAAACATCTGATCATGATCAGGAACTAAGACTTCGTATATGAGATACAATTTTCCATTTAAGTCAGCTTCGTCTAATATTAATGAGAGACTATCAATATCATTTGGACGATAGATGCCATCAGATTGTACCTGTCAACAATGGCATAAAAGTTATTAACATAACTAATTAAAACATTCATTTCTTTTATTATCTTTTCCTTCCTTTTTTTATTTATTTGATTAAAAATAATGTAAAGTAAAGGCAAGAAAGCCGTAAATACTTTGCACCACGAATATTCTTCGCTTTTTGGGTCTGATACTCTTGGTAAGTGTGTTGAAAATGACGAACATTTTTGATCCTTATATTATAATTTATTCTTTCGTTCAGAAACATCATATTGAAGAAATGATTTATTGTTTCTTTAATATTCCACAAACTCACCTAGACTATCTGACCCGAGGAGTGAAGCGAATATCTGTGGTGTGTATTTCCGGCTTTTTTGCCTTTTCTGTACTCAACTTTTTTTTTTATATATATATATATATATCATATACAAAAAGTATAGTAATGCAAAGTAATTTATTGGAATGAAAGTCGGACGTAAGTTACACCACATCCATTCTTCGCATACTAATGGTGAATTTGTTGAAAATGGCGACTATTATTGTTCTTATCTGTTAGTTTTTAATTAAAGTTTTATCATTATTTTTATTATTTAAAATTACTAATTTGGCTTACCTGTATTTTCTCCCAAACTTGTATTTTCCTCCTTATCTCATCCTTCTCTTTGGAAGTTAACCTCTGCCTAGCGAATCCAGATTTGTGAAAAATAATCTTAGGTTGATTTTCTACAACCAATTTTTTACCACTATTTACAAATGTAGTTACATCTATTTTAATAAACACTGTTGAACTAAATTCTATTGCCAAATCATTAAAGATCTCATCAGGAGTATCGATTTTATTGACTTGGTAAATTACACACAAATTTCCATTTTTGTCAGCTCCGTCCATTACTTCATTGAGTTCAACAGAATCCCGGGGATGATGAATTTCATTGTTAGAATGTGCCTGTCAACAACAACATTAGGGTTATTAACATACCTTATTAATTAAAATAATAAAATGTGGGTACATCACGAAGATGTGGGTGAATTTTGGTGACTGTGAACGTCAAGTCTTATAATGCTGTACGAAATTACGTCATATTAGTAATACAAGTTTATTAAAATATCGCTTTTTTAACTAACTACTACATTAACTACTGCACATCTACGAATTTAAATAGTTTTGTTTAATAAATATCACTTAAATCTATTGAAAGTTGACAGGGCCACGTTGGGTTCCTCGGTGAATGGCCGATGTAAATTTATAGAGATCATTGTGGTGATTACGGAAAAACAGAAACAAAATTTTATTTAGAAAACCGGACATACTTCACACCGATTCGCACCGCTGATATTCTTCACAGATACTCTTAGTGATACTCGGGTCAGATAGTCTTAGCGGGTGTGTAGAATTTTAATGAATCTATATATTATTTCTTCAATAATACGATTCTGATCGAAGGAAGTTAATAATATATAAAGAACAATAACTGTCGAAATTTTCAATACACCATCCAATAGTTTTTCGGCTCTTCGCCCCGAAGAGAAAAGAATATCCGTGGTGTGAAATAGATCCGGCTTTCTTGTCTAAACTTTACTTTACTTTTTTTTATGTAATAAATAAAGAAAAATAAAAAAATATATTGTTAGAAAAAATATCCTAATTTTTCTTTTCAAATTTTCAAAATTTTTTGTGGAAATTATTTGTCATATTATAGTCTATGTTTAAATTTTGGATTCTAAATTGTTGATTTCCAAGTCTTATTTGTTAAATTTTGAGAAGTATAGGGGGAAAAAAATTAGAATTGAGAAATTCAAAAAATTCACTCTTTAAAGTACCAACTAGAGGCCCAATCCTGTTTCAAAGAGTTGATGATCGAAACTTTTGGACAAGTAGATGTCAGTTGCGGCTTCTGAGTTTATTCATTGGGGAGACTGAAAATTTAATAAAAAATATTTAATACCACGCGAACACACCTTCGGGTTAAAATGTTTTGAAAGCAAAAATAGTTTGTCAAATCGTGTGAACAGTTAACAATAATGAGAGTAGCTAACGGACGAACGACGCCACTAAATAAAACTGCCTTATACAGATGCAATTGGAGTAAAAAATAATCATAGAGCTGGGAATGTCAGCTTTTTCGACTTGACTTAAAAGATATTTAGAATTTTTCTCAGAATACCCAAGTTGATATACAAATTTCTAAGAAAACAAATTTAAAGCTTATGCAGTAGCATATCAGAAACTCCACGAAGAAGGGGACTCTTACACATCACATTATCGTACGGCCTCAGCCCTATAAATTCATTTTTAGCACCTAGAAAAAAAAATGTAAATTGTTCAAATCATAGGGTATTATTGTAGTCTTTCATCAGTCTTAAAATCAGTGAGATTGTTTTCTTTGCCTTCCTTATATTGTTATCTATGTTTTCCTTATATTGTTCATGAAAACTAGAGAAAATACAATTATTTGTATAAATAAATATATTTTATGAAAGCGTACTTATAGACTTCTGTTTTATTACGCGATAGTTTATGCTAATACAAGAGTTCGAAACGAATGTTGATTTTTATAAATAGATAGATTTCTATACAACTATCGTGTTGTATAGACGAACAAGAATAAATAGAATATACATATTATATATGCATATAGAATGAACAACTAAACGATGTTCAGCATGTCTTCGAGTGCTGAACCGTGGCTAGTGGTTCAACTAAGGGGATTTAGTCTCCCTGAGCATGTATTAGCTCCTCCCCCTTAGATAAAACTATATTCACTTCTAAGATACTTTCTTAACATAAAATAATGATACTTACAGGAGCCGAACACAGTATTATAATCATCAGTGACAGTAATACCTCGAGAGTGCTCATATTGTAGCTTTCTTGATATCTTCAAAATTGTAATTATAAATAGAATTGAAATACTCGTATTACTTGTATATATCGTGAAAATTTTCTTCGCTATCGAATGTTTTCAAATGTTTAGTTTACGAATCATACATAAAAGTTTATAAGAAAAATATATTGATGACACAACATATTTTTAATTATTTTATTAAAAAAAAAACAAAAAAATGTGTACCTACTACCTATTAATTGTAACTTATCTTATTGTCAATTATTGTTATATCCACGTAAAATGACTGCAATTATAAATAAATATGGTATAGAAAACAATGCCCGTTTTAAAATTTTTAAATTATCGTTTTTGTAACATCTAATTTTTCAACTAGAATAAAAATTTAACTTCGCTTCTTTTCACAAATAAATGTGTTAACCATTTGCACCAAAATTTGATACGTTTCAAATATTATAACACGTAATAATTCGTTATCCGGTAATTTTAGACTTCTAGTTTCGAAATCAACTATACGTATTTTTTTGAAATTATATTCGAACAGTAATATAGGGAATAATTTATTTATAAATTAAAGATCTAGTGAACACACCACAAGACGTTTGACAATGTATTCTATGAAAATATTTTTAACCCTGTTCATCTCTAATTTCCATATAGCTGGTTTTGTTTCCAGCAACTTTGTCTTTATGGATGTTTATTTCATCAATAATTTGATGAATAAATTTGATAAAAATAAGCACCATTGTAAAAACAAAATATTCTTCGCTCCACTCAGAATCTAAAATAACTAATATACTATTTTCAGTGATATATTGTTTAATAGATTCTAGGGTATACGCACATATTTCACTTAATAGAAAATTAATTATCAAAAAACAATTTTCGGTTTTGTCCAAAACAACTTACTTCGTGTATAACAGCATTTATACTACTATTAAATAGAGCAAAACTGACCCTAGTAATTTAGTTTGTATTAATATTCATTCAAGTACCTATCGTGCCAACAATATTATCCGCTGAATACATATTCTAAATGGTCAAAATCAATAATTATTTATGTTTTTTTTTTTTTGTAATGAAATATTTTTGTTTTAAATCTAAAAAAATGAGTTTCAGTGGCGATTCGTGCTACGGAGTACAGGATCACTTGAAACACCGAAAAAATGTGTACGAAAAAAAAAAAAATGTTAAATTTGTATAAAAGGTATATAGAGCTACTATAT
>JAIPRM010001915.1:0-33760 GCA_025469315.1 Stegophylla sp. TES_Ste_2020 | reverse complement strand
TTTATTGTAAAAAACAAAGTACCTACGTAGATTATTTTATTTTGCCGTGATAATTATTTTAGATAGGGTTTGTGGCCTGCACTAACACATGATGCGCATTAAAAAAATAAATGAAATGACGCCTCTGGTGTCATACAACACCGACGACGGTCCACCCACACCGCTCAAAACTTCCCCCTCCCTCTCCCCGTCCGCCGACCGTCAGTATCTCTTCGCAGTGGTGTTTTGGACGTTTGGGCCGGTAAATCCGAAATTATGTTTTCTTAACACGAGACAAAATATTTTAATTAGGTGTATAATATGAATTGTGACCAAAGAAAACAAAAGAAGTAACTTGATTTTTTTTTCTTCGGCTATGTTACAAAAATTCCGTAAAAATATTATTATATTAATTTTTTTAATAAATTATTATAGTTTTCGTCTTTTATCGAATTCATTTTTAAAGATAAATAATTTTTTTTGTTCGCTTCACTTTGATTAATATTGGTCTTTTTACGATTGAAATTGCATAACATCATAAAATAACATCATAAAGAGCTTCAATTTAGTATTTTTTTTTTTTTCAGTTGTAAAATTCAATATGAGATATTTTTGACTTCATTTTATGTGCAACAAGTGCAACGGAAAAGACAAAAAATTATTCATGAAAAACCAACTAGATATGGGCAGCAGGAAATAGTAAAATTTTTTAAGGGGAAGTTATAGAATTATATTTAACATACGCTATCAAGCTTCTTGCTTTTGTTTTTTTGAGCTGAAATAAAGTTAAATATTTCTTTTAAAGGCAACGTATTTTCAATACCATTTTACTCATTAAAATAATGTTTTCTAGGCGAATAAAAAACTGAATTTTAGATAATTGGTTTTCTTTACTCTGTATGCTTAGCGCTGGTACCAAATTTTTTGATAAAATCATAACTTTTTTTGAACAAATGTCGGATAAAATTAATAGTTCAATGAGTATATGATAAATAATATAATTTAGATGCTATTACACTCTAGGTGAGTGTGTTGAAAATGACGACTTTAATTGCTCTTTATACCATTAACTTCTTTCGTACAAAATCGTCTTACTGAAGAAATGATTATTCGTCTTTTTAAAAATCTACACTCCCACCAAGAAACTAAAGGAGCGAAAAATATTGTTCGGTGAAATATGTTCGGCCATTTCTATATTATTATATATCTATATTTAAATTTTTATGAAGTTTGAATAAAAAACAAAAAACTTCAAAGGAGTTTTTATAAAATGTTGGATAATGACTTCTCTAAAGTACCATCTAGTGGCCAATTCTAATTCAAAAAGTTGCTGGTCGAAACTTTCAGAAAAGTATTTCTATGTGTAAGCGTATATTAAACTAAATGCAAGCTGAATTATAAAGTTATCAGGATAAATTAAACAAGAAACAAATGAGCGTCTACGACTAAGATAAAAGTATATTGAGTATAACGATATTGTACCATTATAATGTACAAATTACAATTAAACAAATATTAAAGTATAAAAATATTTATAAACAAATATCAATTATGAACACTAAATTTAACGCATACGAATGTGGTTAACGGAATACAGACTTACACTGATCAATACAAACCGAACGTTGAACAAAAAATAAAACACTGGTGAAGTACTGAAGTGGTGACTTTATAGTTACTGATTTAACGAAACCTCGGATGATGCTACAAGCTATCCAGTATATCCAACTGCCATCAATCAGTCAAATTTGAACATCTTACGATTAATAGTTATAATAAAAATTGGGTGCCGACATATACAAGAAAGTGTTCACAGAAAAAAAAAATAAAAATAGAAAAAACAAACATATTTGTAAAAAAATAACTTCTTTTCCCCTCCCCACCCAAAATCACGACACACTTTTGGATCGAGTTTGGGACCACAGTTTGGGACCTCTGCTATATAGTATTACATATATTACAGTTTAAACCCGAAATCCGAAAAAAACTAGTTTTAAATATTCAAAACTAATTTCCACAAATCTCTTTAGTCAATTCTAAATAAGCAATACCATGACTCGTGTCGTTTGGACGCAATGTTTAGCACGACTAAATACAGAATTAAATATATTGGTGTAGTGGTGTAGTGTTATTTTTCAAATCAATTTTTCAGCTGTAGACAAAAGATCTATGTTTCCAATTATTATTCCATATGCGGTGTCTATCTATAGTATACTTAATCTATGCTAGAATTAACTAAGACTACCACCGTTAAAACTAGTTTCAACTTATTTTTGTTTAGTTCGAACTAGTTGTGTCGGAAAAATATTGGTGAAAACTAAAATTATAAAGTGAAAACCTTAGTTATTTTCAATCTTAGTTAAAAAAAAATATATATAGGGAAAAGTAGAAACTAAACAGTAAATACTAAATATCTTATGTAATAACTAAATAATAGTTCCTAAATATAAGTAAATATTAGGATATATTTTTTTTTTTTATTAAATATGCATTTCTTAAATTATTTATTTTGACAGAACAAACAGTCATGGCATTTAAAATTTCATAATATATTTTTTTTTTCAGCAAAATAGCGATATTTTCTTTCGCAAGATTTTTCGCATAATTAATATTTATTTTTTATAATATTTATATAGATCATCTGTGTTCTGTAGTCGTATGCATTTTAGGTAGTACGAGATCGAATAGATGAATTTAATCTACTTGAAACTAGTTTTGACATACTTATTTAAACCAACTGTTAATTCTGATTTTAACAAATTAAAAAGAGAAATTACCAAAGGATTTGTGGAAATTATTTTTGACATGGTTAAAACTAGTTTTATTGGATTTCTAATTTTAATTGTAACACACGCGCACACACACTATACGGAGCTTTTAATTTAGAAACAAGTGCAGGTATACATCTAGGGAAAACTTGTTTCAAATACTCCGAGCAGTTCAGACAAGCTTTTTCATACCAATTTCTTTCCCTTTTGATGCATTTATCCCGAACAGATTTTTTAAACACAACTGTATTGATTAAGTTCCCACTTGGTTTTTCGGTATTTTGCCAAAATCGCGTGCGATTATTCCGACTTCGGTACGGCGATGCGCATAAAAATCAACACCATCGCCTGTTTATCCAGATGCGCATTTTATTTTTTTATTACTATCAACGCGGTCACCGGTCACGACTACGTGGTCGTCACAGTACTTCGAGTGCGTCGTCGACAATAATAACAATATTATTACCGTCGTCTGGGCCTCGTCCAAACGCCACCGCGAGACGACGTGTCATTTGCAAAAAAAAAAAAAAAAAAACAACAATATCACACCCGAAATCTGCCGAGACGCGTAATCGCCAGTGACACGCATATTGGCCGTGTCCGTCAACGCGGCGGTGTCGAGTGTTTCGCGCACGTGGTCGCAAGCCAATATTAACACGCCACCGTACGTTTTATCAATAGCAGGGCCAGGCGTTTAATGAGCTAAATCGACTGAAAATCATCGTAAATGACCGTGAAAGCTATTTAAAAATATATATATATATATATATATTTAAATCATACAGAAAAAGCCGTAATTATTTTAGAATCCTCGATATGCAAATATTAATTAGTAGTAATATCAATAAGTAATTAATATCGTAATTAGTAAGTAATATTATATTATAGTATTAATTAATAAAAAAAGTGTTCAGTCAGTTGGATTTATGAGGAATGCGTCGTATGATTATTCACAGGCTAATCACGTACGCAGAAAACAAAATTACATATTACAAGAGCAATATTCGTATATTTTTTTGTCGCCGAATGAAATTATTTACATAAACAAAAATATACTAAACTAAAGTTCAACAAACTTCTGTTCTTGAGGTCACATTTAATTTAAAAATTTTAAACTGAAATTTACATTCGGCAGGCTAATTTATAATGCAGATG
This sequence comes from Stegophylla sp. TES_Ste_2020, assembly GCA_025469315.1. Lineage (NCBI taxonomy): Eukaryota > Metazoa > Arthropoda > Insecta > Hemiptera > Aphididae > Stegophylla > Stegophylla sp. TES_Ste_2020. The sequence continues at coordinate 29,858 of JAIPRM010001915.1, read as the reverse complement.
TAAAATTGTTTTTATCGTACACAATATTTACAAACGTAATGAAAATTATTAACATTTTAATATCAGGAATACTGTGCAGGCTAAGTTTATTATTGTATTATATTGTATTAATAATGTATTAGTAATGTATTATTCCTATATTCCCTAAACTGGATTTAATGATTGACCATTTATAATAGTAAATTTGTTTCTCCATAATATTCTGAGTGAAGAGTTTTCATTATATAGTATCGTAATAAATACCTATAATATTTGCATAAATTCGTGTTAAAATTGCAACTCATAATATTTTGAAATTGTATTAGGCAAAAATGTAAAAAAACAAGAAAACCCTTATATTATTCATTTATCCCAAAGTGGTCAATTACTTTTGAAAATATATTCAAATCTGTTTAAATCCTACATTTTAAATTGATCATGTGTGAATATTTCAAAAATTTTTGTACTGTTAGTATTTGAGTTATGATTGAATAATTTAAATCCATTATATGAAATCGCATTGTTACCAGTTTTATTCAAATTTTCAATAGTTTTTCATTTTTTAAAAAAAAGCTGTTAAGATTTTCGAAAAATGAAATTTTTTACGAAACGTGTTCTACAATTTTATACAAACATAAAGTTTAGTAATTTATTATATACATTTAATATCATGCAATTATTATATATAACGGGTGAGAGTTAATTTATGGAATTTTTACTATATTTATTCTACTGAATAAATTTGTTTACTGTCATTCAAATTGAATGACCCCTAAGTTTAATGCTTCGACTAACATACTGACTTTTAGTAGTAATAATTAATTTATTTACATCAATGCTATATGTTTTAATCCATTTACACAATTTTTAAAAGGTAAATTAAATCTGTGTAAACGAGGGGAGAACATTATTAAAAAGTATACAAAATGATAGTAATATTATACTAGGCTGTTGAATACATCATATTGTATTCAATTTTAACATATGAAAAATCAAAAAAAAAAAAAAAACTAATACTAATATACCGAATTTTACACATTAGTAATTTACCGATATATTTATTGAAATTTTTGTTCCCAATAACATCCACATCTCTAGATAAAATCGTAAGCGATTCGAACCAATAGTTCCAAACATATTTGTATAACAATGAAGTGTGAATTGTTGTATAAACATCGTTATTTGCAGTTAGAAGGGGCCATTTGGGTCGCGGTTCTTTGGAAAATCCATTAACGTCTCGGCGGTGGCGGAGCCGCTTTGAACAAATAGTAACATTAGCTATTACATCGATATGTTGGTCAAAAAAGCACTTAGCGCACGCACCCTCCCAGGATCTCGTTGAAAACTAGCTCAGTTGATCCATGAATATTTTCGGATTTACTTGTGTCGCATATATCGATTCTATTATGTAACACGGGGTGTTCTACACATTGGTTTTTTGTAATTTATTTGAACTTAATGTTCCCACTTATAGCGCACACGCGTGAGTGTGTGCGTGGTGGTTGTAGGGGATGGGGGTTTCGTGGAGATATCGAAAACGATACTGTACAATCATTAGTGTCATTTTGAAAATTCTTATGTATTGTACCTTTTCATTATAAATCGCCTTTTTTGGTACGCCAAAAAATAAATTGTAGAGTGCCATTATAATGTTAATTTTTTTTTTCAATTTTTGTCACTATCACGGTATTGTAACAATCTCTACATTCTTTACATATAAAATTCTACATGTACACACTACACACTATAGATTCGACCTACATCAAAATATATACAAACCGACACTTTTCGACTATGCCCATATTAAATTGACGCATAACACGTAACTAGTATCATTTACAATCGTTTTCAATCCAAAATACCAGTAAGGAATTTTATCATTATTAATATACATATAAAATAAATATTAGATCTATAAACCAAATGTTTTCATTGATTAAAATTCGCTCGTCCATAGTGCTCAACCCCCAGCTAGGGCCGTCCTAAGGCCGGGGCGAATGGGGCCCACGTCCCGAGCCCCGCGCCTAGGATCCTTCATTTGGGCCCCACGCCGCTGCATTTGAAAATTTCACGATGATTTTTTTTATGAAAGATTTTTGAAACTTGGAGTTTGAATTTTTATTTGACATTATTGTATTATTAAATTAACCGAAATAAATATGAAACACCTATTTATAGTGTATACTGAGTATAATTTGTATAAGCAATTTTCACTAAATAAATACTAGGACAGATAAATTTCAGTGCCATACCAATTTATTTATTTTTAATCTATTGATTACGAACATGCAAAAGAAATTCGTTACTCACAATTAGTTTGGAATTTATAGTGATTTGAAATCTGCCACAGTTGCTTTTTTATATTATAATATTACCAGGTCCGAATATAGAGGGAGCGTGGAGGGATGTAACATCCTTCCACTTCAATTATTTAGGAAGTTTTAGTCGGAAAATTTGGCCTTTTGGATCCAGTCGGCAAATTGGTAACTGTGTGGAATGTAGTCGGAAAAATTAGGAAAAAATATATTAATGAAGAACAATAACTATATTTTACTTCACTTTGCTTTACTTAATATTTTTAAATTATAGTTTACTGTTTTTTTGGCAGTTATAACATTAAAAAATAATTTTCGAGCCAGCCCTGGTACGTATTAAAAAATCTAACCTGACCTAACTTGTTTAATTAATATTAAAGTGCCCCCCCCCCGTCCGCATGATAAGCGCAGCCGCCCAGTCGCAAACTCCCGGGCGAATACGTATTCGTCGTGGTCCGTGCTGCGAGCAACAGTTGCGCGCCGCCGCCGCCGCCGCCACCGGACTGACTCCTTGGACGGTCACTGGCGGCCGACATTGACATTTTTCGTCAGCATTAATTATGAAATCATGTCCAAATGCATGGCAATGTATATTATAATTATATCATATTACCCGTAGAGATTGGAAAACCTATTTCTCCGTCATTAACACGCGTCCGTTAGTCATAGTGGCGACGGCGGCGGTGTCATCCGGGTGGTCTACGTGTCCGTCTTGCGTGTGTCGACCTCATCCGAGCGATTAACCGCGGCAGCGGTGGCGGTTAGAGCACTTTAATAATAATCAAACAAATCAGGTCAGATTAGATTTTTTAATACGTACCGGGGGGGGGGGGCTGGCTAGAAAATGTTTTTATAATGTTATGACTGTCGACGAAAACAATTGAAATAGATAACGGAAAACGTGACGAAAAGCAGCATACGGTAATGTTTTAAAAATATTAAGTAAAAGTAAAATTTAGACAAGAAAGCCGGACATACTACGTACCACGGGTATTTTTCACTCTTCGGGTAAAATACACTTGGTGGGTGTGTTGAAAACGATGATCACTATTATTCTTTATATTATTCACTTCTTCCATTTAGAATCGTCTTATTGAAGAAATTATTTATTGCTTCTTTAAAATTCTACACACTCACCAACATCTAACCTGGAGAACGAAAAATTCCCGTGCTGCGAAATATGTTCGGCTTCTTTTTATACTTATAAACTTTATAATTTTCAAACAATTATTGTCTTATATGAACTAAAGCTCCACTGAGAATCGTTTTGTTGAAGAAATGAAATATCGTTTCTTTAAATTTAATACGCCCATCAAGAGCATCTCACCAGAGGAGTGAAGAATAACCATGGTGCAAAGTATTTAAGACATATTTTAATCTGAAACATATGAAAATTTAAATTTAGTTTAATAAAAATATCAAAAATATTTTGGTAAAAGAAAATTCTTGACATATGAACATTTTTTTTCCCGTAATTTTTTTCCCCACAAAATATATTTTTCTGTTCTCAGTTAATAGTTGGGATAAAAACTAGATAGGCAAAAAAAAAAAAAAAATAATAAGTAATAAGAATTAATTTAATAATTTTCATTTAAAATCTTCTCATATAAACTGATGCTCTATTTAGAATCGTTTTATTGAAGAAACAATCGTTTTTTTTTTGTTTTTTTTTTTTTTTAATTTAACTCGTCCACTAAGTCCCGCCAGAGAAGAAAAGAATAACTATGGTACCATTTATTTTGTCAAAGATTCGTGCGTGTACTATAAATAGTAAATTTAAAATACCACAATAATCTCAAAAGTAAATATATCCGGCTTTTTTATTGTTTTAAACGATAGTGCAATGCTATCAAAAGTTGCTGTACGTACTTATTTTTAAGATTTTTAATTCACTATTTATGGTATACGCGCGAATCTTTGACGAAATAGATGATGGGTGAAAAGACCAGTGATAATAATATGTATTTATTAGATAATATTTATTTATTACACCGAGTGTTCAGTATAACGACGTTTTCGATTTTTTTTTTTTATTCTAATTTTTAGATATAATGCTCTTATTCTGATTACGAATATGCAAACAAATTCGACACTCACACATAGTTTGGAAGTTTAACTTCTAACGCCGTAATACTGATAATGAACAAACGCTAAATTTGTATTATCAGAATATAAATTAGAAACCAAGGAACGAATTATGTTTAGATTCCAGTTTCCTAACTCCAAAATAATTTTGAAACCCATGTTTATTCTGATGCTTTGAACATTTTGAGTTGTAGGATTAACGGGGATGTCATTTTTTTTTTAATACATTACATTTTTTAGGCCTCGCTAAAATATTATGCCCCGGACCCCGCAAATTGTAGGGACAGTCTTGCGGCCCAAGCTACGGAAAACTTATCCACAAGGACCAAAAACCCTTCCTTGGATAACTTAATATCGTAAAAGGTCTAGTGACGTCTATGATCACTACATGAATTTAGTTTAATAATAATTACAAAATATTTTTATTTTTTCATCTATAGAGCAGTAATTAATATTTTTAAAACGAATTTCTATGTATTTTACAGTATTGAAATCCATCCCCTAGTCACAATCCATCGCGATTGCGTTAAAATTTCTGTCTTAATCATAATTAGTTTTAGTCTCAAAAAATCACGTGAGCCCCGATGAATGGAACGCCAAAACTCGGAAATTCACATGACAATATTATGTTATAATATTTTCACCTTTTGAAAACACTGTGCCCAGTCATGCAACACCAGGTCGAGCAGCAGCTTCTAATGGTTATTTCGCTCGTGAATAGAGGGAGATAATAATATTATATGCACAAGCTCGCATGACGTTTGTACAGAAGTTTAATCTCTAGGCTTACAACTGTGAGCGGCCATTGTTTTTATCACCATTATCGTTCGTTATTGTTATTATTATTATTATTATTATTATTATTATCATCAACCGTAATCGTGGACCGTGACTGCCACGACGGCGGCGTGCTGAAATTCTTAATGTCCAGCGACCACCGGCTAACAATGTCCCGTAACGGTCATTTTTTGCCCCATATATATATATATAACCTAACCTAACCTAACTTATATATATATATATATATAGTTTATATTCTGCCTACGACAGGTGGTGGTGATGCGGGAGAACAAACGCTACGTGCAATAATAATAATAATAATAATAATAATACATAACACGACGCGTATTAACTTCTCTCTGTAAACCCTGGTAAACACGCGGTGGCGGTGGTAACTTGATATACGCGAAAGTTTACACGGGCCGCGGAGACGTCACAAATAAAAGTTTACCATTAACTTCACGGTACGTGACAGTCGTGTGTAACTAGTGTGCAATTAGTCGGATAAAAAAAGCCTTTTCGAATACGCCGCTGCCGCCGCCACAGTGAACGCGCTCCTATCCCTAGGCAAGAGACACTGCGCGTCTTCGGGCGGCAAACTTTTCGCATCGCACGTGCTGTCGAGCATATTGCTCTGCGCGAGAAAGAAACGACATCCCTCGTCGTCCGCTCCTCCGCGCATTTAACCCTCTCTCCGACACAACGAGTTGCCTGACCGGGGATTCATCTCGACCCGATTTAACACACACACACACACACACACAGACATATACATCGGTGTATAAATACGTTCGGATTTCATCGAAAACTGGAAAATCAAACAATACTGCAAAAGCAAATAGTGAAACAATTATTACTGTGCTATTATGATGAATCGAACTCTTGAATTATTGACAACAAAATTAATGCAAACATCAAAGAAAACGAGAAGGCTTTATTTGGACGTCATTGACAAATACACCGATAGATAGGGTAATGAAATTGGGGTATGACTAAGAGGGGAATACATTTTATTGGAAATATTTATCGCTTTTGCTGCAACGTAGCAACTCAGAAACAGTTAAAAAATCTGTACTCCAATGAAGACAATACGCCTCACATAATGCAATTGGATGTCATATTATTATAATTTACAGATATGAGGTTTCAAGTAGTATTATACATATACCTAGGTCATAATATTTTTCGACTCATGTTCTTTGGTATTAGTCTACTAATATCTACTAGTTTGACATTACTTATCGCCTTATTTCTTCAGCCGTCCAATATATCAATCGTACCATTTTGGCTGACTTTAGAACTTTAACACCTATTAATTATAAATTATTATTTTTGTAAAATATCTTCCTACAAAGGTATTACATGGTTTGAATTTTATATTTTAAATAGCTGTTACTTCTTTATTGAGCAATATTTTACAAAATAATATGACGTTTCCATAAAAATGCTCTTATTTTTAATTTTTATAATAGGTGTTAAAACTGTTAACTTAAAATAAACGGCACAATTGACGTTCTCTGTAGTTTAAAAGGACGATAAACGCAGGTGCAACATTCCTTTAATGGAATTATGAAAGATAACCCATTACAAAAATAACACTGTCCGTCGAAAAAGTTTGAGAACCGCAGAATTACATGATTAATTTATAATAAAATATGGAATTGACAAAAATAAAGGATTGTATATACATTTAGTTTGATTCCTATTAATTATCATAAAAAAAAAAAATGAAAATTGATTTTAAGGCTTCATCTAATAAAAATTGCCACAGGTCTCACCCAAGCAACAATTTTAGTTTATCCACTCACCCCCAATAAATGATAAAAAAATTTCTTCGTTATGATCGCTAACATACATATTACTAGTTATATTAAATACAAAAACTTCAACAGATAAACCCGTTTAAAGTTACATTTATGGCTCAACTAATGATTAATCCAAATAATGGCAGATTTATTTTTCTTACTATATACATATTCTATTAATTACTTTTAAAGCAAAAAGTTGTAAACAAGCTTAACTACTTAAATATAAGTCAATTTATATTTATGTTTTTGTTAAAATCAGTTGTGACAATTTTTAATCAAAATTCAAAAGATATTTAAATTTCAAAATAGGTAAATATTTATCATTTAATGAATAATTAAATGGACATGAATTATTACAGTGATTGTATAAGAATTTCTAACCATATGTACTAAATATAAAACTGAAAATTATTTTTTTATATAATGAACTGAATCGTTTTATTTTATATGAAAAAACGATTTATCATTTCTTTAAAAGTCAATATGCCCACTATGAACAAGAGTAGCCCACCAGAGGAGCGAAGAATATCCATGGTACGAAGTATATCCGGCTTTTTAATTTAAATTATATTTTATGAAAGTAAATTTTGAAATTGGAAATATGAACGGCTTCAATACAGTTCGCCTCGAACCGGTTTTACTCGCTAACCCGGCACAGCTGTCAATGCTTTTAGGACACGTCATTATATTAATATGTCCAAATTACGAATTAATTTAATATTTAATCATAATTTTTTAAAAATTGTGATTTTTAAATGTTTGTGTTGTTACTGTAGTTACTACAGCAGTGAGACGACAAAAGCAAAATTTACATTATCAATATAATTTCTTAAGTATACAGTAATTATTTACTGCTACGAGTAGTAGCAATTAGTAAGTTGGAGTCAGTGGCGCACAGTAAAATTTTCACAGGGATGTCAAAAATATAAATTCTTAGGAAATCACCTATAAAATTTGAGTACGAACATGATAGAAATTTTATTTTTATTACATAATTTTTTTTAAGATGCTATAAATAATAAACAACAGATTTAAAAATAAGTTCCAAGTCCAACTAGAACCACCCACCGATTTTCATGGGGGTGTCAATCGACACCCCTGAACCCCTTGATGTGCGCCACTGGTTGGAGTTGGAGGAGGGGGGGGCTTAGATCGTTAGTGAAAAAAAAAAAAAATACAAATTTTGTGTTTTATAAATAAACAATACGAGTATAAGAAAATAATAATTGGATACCTCTCAAAATATTGTTAGCAAAACGTCACTGATCGCGGTAGTAAAAGAAAATATTTACTCGAATCGCACCCGATAGTGGCGACATAAAAATAATCCGCGGAACGTGCGCATATATTACAAGTATCGTCGTGCGCTTGTACGATCTCGCGGTATACGACATAGTGTTTACATCTTTTACAACATTCAATACACGAAAACATATTATATATATATATATTAACATGGTCTCGTACGCGTGTGTAATATGTAGAACCTAACCTAACCACTTATTATAGCTTTGTGTGGAATCTCTTACGAGTATTACGAACTGCTGGAAATAATAATAATAATAATAATAATAATAATGTAAACACTATCATTCTCCGTCGGAGTAAAACATGCGCGTTACTGTATATCCCGCAATAGCAACATTGCGGTGTACGCGTGTAATGTGAACGTGTACATGAAACGTTTACAATATTATCCTGGTTTTATGTTGCTTCCCCTGGAGTTTACTTTGAAAACTATGTCTTTTCGGGTCTATATAAAACTAATGATTTTCGTAGTGAGAGATTTTACCAGTAATTTTCGAGTTCTAAATAATTATCATTATCGATGTCAAGATGCTTCTTTTTCGGCAAATTTCTCTACGCCATGTGGACAGGGTAAAATTTAACCCATAATTTTCGCTTTTAATTAACAGTCTGTGTCGTTAAGTATATCGAGACTTCCAACCGGTTTACCTATAATATATATATATATATATATATATATACAGGGTAGTTTTCCGTGGTCATCTACATTAGAGTTAATGCTATAGTCTATAACTGTCAAAAAACCTAAGCTCTAGCACAGAGTATATTAAAATTTTCATATACTTTTTGTCCATAATAACAACTCATGTATCATTTTATCAGATATTTTTGTTGAATCGATGATGCTAATAATTATTAGATGCGGACTTGACAATGCCAAATTAGAGAGCCATATATCATATTATATAATTCTCCAATATTTTATTAAAAATTGTACAAATCAAAAACGATAAAATGTCAATATTACCATCCACAGCGTACGGTTTGAGAAAGCTATGATAAATAAAACAAAAATATATGGCAGTAAAATAATGCAAATAATGAAGTAGTATAGCAATATAGGCATTAATCATTTTAATTAATTTGTAATTTTAGTTTGAAATATCAGAAAAATAGAGTTTTTTTTTAATTAGATCCTCTCAATGCCCCAAAATTTTTTGGAAGCCTTCTACTACTCCATCGAAGGCCTCTAGTTTAACACTCTCTTTTAGAAAGACTGCTATAGATCGAGAATAGAACCGAATATTTGTGGACAACTTCTACTATCCGAAAATATTTTATTAGACAAGCGAATTTAAAATCAGTGGATCGGAATGTTTTATCCACTGAGTGATTTTAATCGATCGGTACAAATCACGTGCAAGCGTAAATTTTCGTGGAAGTAATACCATTAGTGTTATACTGAATAGTTGTTGGAATTCTGTGATGTTATAATTGTTCAAAGGTAACGAGAGCAAGAATTCAAATGTGCATAATATATGAACGAGTTTGCCGTAAAGATTTAATATTATAATCTCAGTCACTAAATATTTGCCGTATTTACGGTCTACGTGGGCGTATCCGAAAATTTAATACAGAAAGGCGCAATTCTTTTTTTAACAAATAAATATCATAAAACACATAATATACAGGATGATTCACTATACATACTCATCCCATTTTTTTTGGCCGAAAAAAATTCAAAAAATTGGATTCTTTTTTTTCGAAATGTTCAAGTCACTGTTAAAACTATGTTTTCCATAATTCATTTTTTCATGTCACCTTAAGGATGTCCTGTGGAGATACAAACTTTTTTCCAATTGATAACTCCATATTTTAACTGCAAAATTATATTCAGGTTATTTTCTGTGGATTTTGATGTATTGAAATCAAAATTTGATCGAGCAGTTTTTGAATTATTCAAATTTAAGTATTAAGGAAAGTAGTCTCATCGGCATGTCATAAGAAAGATATCATAATGTTTTTTCAAAAACAAATACCAATAATATAATATTCTTTGTATACAAATTTACATTACACATTACAAGATAAAAAAGGTAGATAGATAAGAGAAGATAAGTAGTTATTACTTATTATCGCTCGTAAACAAAACAGTTACTAATTGCATTTCAACTAGGGATCTCATTTGTCCCGTATTTTAAGGGATTGCCCCGTATTTGAATGAAGTGTCCCGGTGTCCAGACAAAAGGTTCAAATTAACATTTTTGACTAGTATTCTGGATGATCCGTCCCATGTGTATTTAATTTTAAAGATATGAAGAAATATTGTTCTTTAAGATGTGCTTATAAATAATACAATTATTTAGAAAAAATTAAGTTTCTCTATTGAAATTTAAAATAATTAACAGGTGGGTATCTCCTTACTATTTAAAAATTGCTTCATTGAGGAAAAATTTCGCTCCGCTACAGGTTAGATACTACACATAGAACTTTTTAAATATGGTTTATAGTTGTTATCAGTCTATGAGGTGAGTGAACCACAAAACCTTTCCCTTAAGTACGCCCATGCTTGGCCAATAGTTTATTGTAAAATCTATTACCTAGATGCCTACTGTCATGAGATCATTATTATTTTTTTATTTTTTAGTAAAAACCACGTAGTCTAATAAATTTGAAATCTAATTGTGAAAATAAGATTTTAATGTTAATAAGTCCATAAAAACCAATACGCAATCTAAAAAATCAAATTTTATAAGTACGTTATTATTTGAAATACACCACAAAAACGGGTACAAACTCGTGACAATAGAAACACAGTGGATTGTATTCTCGACACAATCCACTACTAACCGAATACACTATGCTTTGTTCGTTAATTATAAAAGAAATCCTTTACGAAATCGGCAATGGCATTCCCGCGCCATTTACGTCGATGTATTTTTGTATAACTATAGTCCACTGTCTTCTCTCCAATACACTTTGTACAAATATACCTATCTATGCAAATGGTATATTATGGTATCACGGAAACAAATATATTTCAAACATACTTACAATATTATGATGCTGTTATGTTAGTCATATCTAAGGCTAGGAAGTTTATGCATTTTTATAAAAAAAAAATTCAGTAGACGATGCTTGTATAACAAAAAACGTGTTTCAATAGTATGTGAATAATATATAAATAAATAATTTTTATTCAGCATGTTTTTTTTTTTTAATTTTCTGACTCTTTTTACCTATTAGGTCATTTTTTTGAAGTTGTTTGGTTATTTTCTAATATTTTAAGTCGTTTACCAAAATCTTGAATCATTTTTTCTCTTCTGTTGCAGAAAGAATTGAAACATTTCGGTAAGCACTTGAAAAAATGCATCCCTGCGAACGGAACCATCAAATTTACATTATTTTTCATACATTTATTTGGATTCTGAGTGGAAAAAAGTATTGTATTAGATTTAGAACGAAGTGAAGACTCTAGTGTTTTTACTTTTCACAATGATATTTATTTATTTTATTTATTTTTAGATTCTGAACGAAGTGAAGTCTAGCTAGTATTTTTACAATGATGTTTATTTTTTTATTTTATTTTTTTCTATGTACAACTATACGTATGGAAATACTTGTCCAAAAGTTTCGATCAGTAACTTTTTGAAACCAGATATGCCTCTAGATTGTACTTTAAACAGGTCATTTTTTTAATTTTTTCATTTTTTTTCTTTTTTTTTTCTGAAAAAACCACCCAAAATTTGACAAAAACGACTCGAAAACCATCATTTTTTGATCCGAACTATATGAAAATTTAAACATAGATAGAAAATCATATAAGAAAACTATTAAAATGTGAAAAAAAAATTTTGGACATTTTCTTAACATTTTTTTTCTCATTAATTTTTTATATTATTAACTTCCCTCCTTCAGAATCGTTTTATTTAAGAAATGATTTATCGTTTCTTTAAAATTCAATACACCCGTCAAGAGAATTCCACCCATCGTACGAAGTATGTCCGGCTTTTTTTTTTTCTTACACTTTTTTGTGTAAACTAACTTGTCCATAAGTTTCGATCAGCAACTTTTTGAAACCGAATTTGCCTCTAGTTGGTACTTTAAAGAGGTCACTTTTAAAAATTTCTTCAGTTCTTAATTTTTTTTTTAAAAACTACCCAAAATTTGACAAATAATTCCTGGAAACTATCATTTTTTGATCCAAACTTTATGAACATTTATACAAAAATAAACAATAATAATATGAGAAATATTTTGGCGCAAAACAATTTTGAAAATGTAAAAAAATTAATTTTGAATATTTTTCAAACACTTTTTTTTCTCCTTAATTTTTTTTTCTTTTTATCAAAGTATAGAAAAGAAAGCCAAATATACTTCGCACTACGGATATTCTTCGCTCTTCGGGTCAGATACTCTTGATAAGTGTGTTGGAAACGGCGACTATTATTGTTATTTATATTATTAACTTCTTTCGTTCAGAATCTTCTTATTGAAGAAATAATTTATCGTTTCTTTTTTTAAATTTTATACACCCATTGAGAGTAATTGACCCGAAGAGCGAAAAATATCCGTGGTGTGAAGTGTATCTGGCTTTCTTTTCTATTCATTTACTTAGATTTACTTTTTTTACAGTGGTTTTTATTTTTAATTTTTATTGTTATTATTATTATTTTCTTTAAATACACATTTTCGTATAGTAATAGTTATCCAAAAATATCTAAGAGCTACATTTTTAATCGAAATTTACCACTAGATGATACTTTTGAGAGGTAATTTTTTTTAATTTGCAATTTTAGTTTTCTCAAAATTTAGAAAACACTTCCTATAATTTGATTAAAAAGACTCGGAAACTAGCTTTTTTTTTTTAATCCAAACTTTATAAAAATTTAATTAGAGATAGACAATAATATTAGAAATATTTTGGCTCAAGAAAATTTTGAAACACTTTTATTTTCTCATTGAAAATATTTTTTTTTTTACTTTTCTCAATTAATAATGAAATATAATACTGGCCGGGTAAAAAAAAAACCAAATTTTTTTTTTTGTGAATTTAAGATAACACCTTTCATTTTCTGTCAACACTTTAATAAGTTGCTTGCCGAAACTTTTGAATGAAAGTATTTAGACACGAATGAGTTTTCACAGAAGGTGAAAATAATAAACACCATTGAGCAAAATCATAAGCTTCTTCTCTCCACTCAGAATCTAAAAATTGTAAATATTTGAAAAATATTTTATGCGCGATGTCGTAGGTGTGCTAGGTATTAATAAGTATTAAACTATATTTATTCTTAAACATTTCTGAGATGGTAATGGTCTGTTTGCTCTTCCCAATTTGCTCTTGCTTACAATATTACTGTGAATCGTAATTACGAACAACAAACAATCCCTGCGCGTGACGTCTGTAGGGACATGAATAACACTGTAACAACCGAATCTTGTTCACGCTAGAAAGCAACATTATTATTATTGTTATTATTATACCAAAGATGTGATAAACTAAAGGAAAAAGTAAGAAATTATACCCATCCGTCGGCCATCCACTCGAAAACAACGTTTTTCGTTCACAGTTGTCTGCGTATGATTACAGTATGATGGAATAATGATATACAATAAATATCGCGATCAGGGCTGAATTTGGGGGCCCGTGGGCTAGAAAATTTGTTTTGTTCTAATATAACTTTAATTTTATGCCTTAAAGTTACGATATATTAATATTTATTCATATCGTCCTCTTGTTACAAGACTGCCATAACTTAAAAAAATGCTTTTATTTTTTATAATTCATATAATTTTTTATGTATTGATATGCGTTTTACATTTCTTTGAGATAAATCTTCAATTATGTCTTCAAAATTGATCGAATTGAGCATATCATTTTCTAAACTCATCCTAATCAAATAATTTAGTCTAGCTTGTTAAGTAGACGTTCAGAGTCTATTTTCTATATATTTCAATTTCATCTTTCACTACTACAATTAATATAAGTACATGATAGATTCGCAAAACAACTTCTGAATTTAGAAAGCAATCCTCAACTACTTTTTGACTCAGTAATTTAAACATATTTTTAAGAACTTATTACATATTATGAAATTCAAAAAATTCTTTGGACTTAATAAATTCGACTTCTAAAATGCAAAAATCTTTTGTTCTAAGGAAGATAAAAACTGTTCGTTAACTGGTAAAAAGTTAATTTTTTTCTACACTTTGTCCATAATATAGTGGATTTTGTTAACGCTTACTGTGTAAACCGATACCAATCATTAGTAACGGACAATTTTTTGCCCCGTATTTTATAATTAGAAAAGCTTACTCGCCTTGTCAAAATGATTTACACCAGTGACTTCAAAGCCGGGTATCGTACTGTAATAAAATCTAAATTATTATGCGTTTGAAGTAATAAGTGGTTAGTACCACACTGACTCCGTCCAAAATTTCGTACCAAAACACTTTGTAAATTCTAAAAATACCCAAAGAGGATTAATAAATTAAATTATTTTCTTACGGTCTGGGAGTTTTTTTTTTTTTTATGCATGTACATACCTATAACATATATTGTATATTTTATAGTTTATGAGTTTTATTACTTACACACCGGCCGAAATTTATTTTTTCTCGGACGCGTTTGAAAAAAAAAAAAAAACCCCCCAGTAGACAGACATCAACTATATCACGCCCAACACAACACACGTGGGCCAAATTCGAAAACTTGATCCCGTCACGAGATCCATCATGCGTGAGTATAAATTAGATCTAGTCAGTACAGTTACCTCCGGAGAACGCACGGGTGCACGGAACATGGGAACGAAATGTACGCAGCAGATGGTGTAGTTAAATCCCGAGTACGCGGGAAATGAAATCGATACGATGAGTTTTTTTATGTTTCTAGAATCGCGCAGTACCTATAATAAGCAGTGATAATTATTTTTGTATCAAAATCGACGTTTTAAAAGATAATTAATTACGGTGATTGCGATTAGGATCATTACGCTTTATCGTGAGCGATAAAATTAGGCATTTTTATTTATTCACTAATAGAGCCCGGAAGTTCTTGCATTTGCATATTTTTACTAAATAAAGTTGCTGCATAAGGTACGCGTTGGAAAAACAACATAAAGAGTTCAAAAATTAAATTTTAATTTGCATATTTTAGAATATTTTGGAGATTTTTACAAATGTATGCATATTTTGAAGTATAATACTGCATAATTATATTTAGAAATTCGAAGAAACTATAATCGGAGAAAATGTCAAAAGTAGCTTGAATGAAGTAAAAGTTTCAAAAAAATAAATTATTTGCCATATATTCGAACAAAGCGTCGAGAAAAATGAAGGTTTGAAGCCACTGTCAGATATTTTGAAAAACGTGTCAGGAGAGAAAACAACAATGAAAGATCTTTGAATTAATGATTTTATATATTTTATGTAAGTACTATTTGGATCAGTGGATGTAGACCAGAGTTTTTCTATTTATAAATATATGTTGGCTTATAATAACCCTTTTTTATTTGAAAACCAGTCAAATTCTCTAATTTATAAACCGTAATTCTAAAGATAAATTCGAAAATTTTATAAAATATTTATAATTTATAATTAAATTTTGTATCTTTTCTCATTTTAGATTTTGTCTATACACTATTAGTATACCTCTCATCAACTTTCTCATTTGTTGAGTTTTGAAAGTTTTTCATACATGGAAATATGGTTGTAGAAGTGAGTTGGATTATTCATTAAACTAATCATAATTTTATAAATTTGAATTAATGCAGTTTGTCGGTATTTTGGAAATATCACATGTATTGAATTGCAATCTTAGATTTGATACGAAATATTTCTAAGAATAACACAACAGTACTACAACATACACTTCATTGGAATAATCACCCAGGTAATATACTTATAAACACTTTTGGAAATTTTTGCAGCTGAACATTCTATATGTATTGATTATTTTTGGTTATTAGTGTAGTGATACTGAAGAGGTTATTAACTTAGTAAATAGTTGTGAGGACGATGCAGCTCCAGGTATTGATGGAATCACTATTAATTTATTAAAATATGTAATTGACTATATTAAAAACCCTTTAGTGCACATCTATAACCTGAGTATTCAGCATGGTATTTTTCCAGATTTTCTTAAATTAGCTGTTATTAAACCAATTTTCAAATGAGGGGATAACAAACAGTTTAATAATTATAGACCAATATCCTTATTAAGTAATAATTTTGCTAAAATACTCGAGAAAATAATCAAAAAAAAGCTTATATCATTTCTAGAAAAGCATAAAGTTTTATCCAAAAATCAATTTGGCTTTAGACCGGGGCTAGGCACAGAAAATGCATTATTTAACACTACTGAATTTATCTATAATGAACTAGACAACAGTAACAAAGTCATAGCTGTGTTCCTGGACTTAGCCAAAGCCTTCGACACGGTAAATCACGAAATTTTGTTCCAAATCTTACCCTCTTTCGGAATTAATAAAGTTAGTTTAACATGGTTTAAAAGCTACCTTTTTAACAGAATACAAATGGTAAAGATTGATAATGTATTAAGCCAGAAAGGTATTAATGGATACGGTGTCCCTCAAGGAAGTGTACTGGGCTCGATTTTATTCTTATTATACATTAATTCGATCAGCGATTGAAATCTAGATGGGTTAGTTGTATATTATGCTGATGACACCTGCGTACTTTTCTCAGACAAATCTTGGAAAGGGGTACACCTTAAAGCGACTGTTGGTATAAACAAAGTTTACCAATGCCTACGTAATAGACATTTAACTCTTAATGAGGAAAAAACGATATTTATGACCTTCTCCATCAATAAAATATGCCTTAACTTAAATCCAATAATAATACACAGATGTGTTGACAGGAACAACTGTAACAACTTACAAAAATGTTTTCTTATAAAAGACGTAACAAGAACCCGTTATCTAGGTGTCATATACGATAATAATTTAAGGTGGAATCTACATTCGCAAAATCTAGTGGGAAAGCTACGCGCAATCACCTATAAATTTTATAAGCCATGAGGCTTAGTACCAATACAAATAATGCGTATTATTTATTTTGCGTTACATCAATCAATCTTGCAATATGGACTGTTAGTTTGGGGTGGATTAGGCGACAGTACTATAAACATATGAAGGCGAATCAAAATTACATTATAAGAATCTGTTTGAATAAGTCTTCTTTAGAAGGATTCACGAAGGAAAATTACAAGATTTTGGGTGTTCTTCCAATTAAGTCACTTTACAAAAAAATTGCAATTATGTTCATCTTTAAGAGTGTCATCAAAGGTGTTAATAAAAAATTTTATGAAGGAAAAAGGGAATGTAGACTTTATAATATACCGGTAAAATACACACGAAAAGCTTTCGGGCAATCCTTTGTTAACTATTTAGGGCCTTTTTGTTTTAATTCTATGCCTTATTCATATAAAAAAAAACGTTTACTACACCAAAACAAATCCAAAAAAAATTATATACCATTGGTTGTTTTCCCAATTAGCATAATTATTAAATAATAATTGCACTCTTTCTTATTATTGTTTAGTTAATATACCTATAATATTTTAATACTCGTTATTTGTATTCTATTGTAAGTAAAATTGTAATGAAAAAAAAAAATAAATAAATAATTGTATGTATACTGTGTAACTTTTGTATTTCTCTCTATCTCAACTCAAGCTATTGCTTAAAGAGATAGATATATCTTGTTAAAAATATTGTATTGTATGTATCTGTTATATTTGTTAATAAAAGTTATCTTACAAAAAAAAAAAAAAAAAAGTGTTGAGCTCGGTTGTATATATCAGTGGTTCCCAAATTGCGGTCCGAGGAACCGAATAGTTGTCCATGGCCCGTGGCTCGATGTTACTGGTTCACTGTTAGGTTTGGCAGGACGAAATTCAATATATTTAAAGAATTCTTTTAGAAATGTGTGTTTATATTATTACGAAAAGTTGTGTAAAATTAAAATGAATCACAGTAAGATTGTGTTTCTTGATTTTCATCCGTAAATAAAGTTGAAACATATACATATTACACAGAAAGTAGGTAACTTCTAAAAATACATTCAATTGAAGTTTTAGCCAGGGGTTCGTGGCATAATGCTAATTGGGAACCACTGTTATATAGTATAGTTATGTAACGGAAACCGAAAAAGTGAAACACGAATGTCTGCCAATAGAACCTAAGATCACAGAGCATTTCATGCAGATTTATATAATGACTATGGATACTAAAACATTATTATCAGAACCGTGTCACTAAGATTTAGCGCCCAGGGAAAAATTAAAAGTATTCGCCCTCTATTTTATTTATTATTATATATTTCATTCCTATATTTTAATTGGACATTTTTTTCATACAACGTAGGTATTTTGAACATTGATTTGACAAAAAACTAAAGACGATTGCAATAGTAATAATTATTGAACAAAATAATAAAATAATTAAAAATTAATAAAAATCACAAATTTAAATAACGTGCCCACCGGTAGTTGCGGCACTAGATAGAATATGTGGCTTGAACACGTGTTGTTAAAAATACTGTTTTCATCGTTTCGGAGATTCTAAGGCGACCGCTGCCGCGTTCAATTATCAGATTAATCGCGGTTATCGGGGGGTATTTTCTTTTTTTTTTTTTTTTTTTTGTTTCGCTTCTCTCGCGCGTGACCGTATCGATAGTGGCGAATTCGAAAACAATTACCAGATTGAATCCTATACTCCCGCGCGCGTTATACGAATAGCAAACCGCATTGCAAACCAGCTACCGACCGCGCGTCCGACGAAATAACGCGTTTTAATGAACGCGATGCGATTTTAGCGCGACCGTAGAGCAACCCCGTGTGGCGAATAGTACGGAGGAAATAGCGTCGGAGAGACGAAAATTTCACGAACGACACGGACGGGCGCCATTACACTCCGCTAGTACTGCTCGCTCTGTTACCGTCCAGAGAATAATAATTCGATCACGCAGACACGCCGCCGCGGAGTGGGTCTGTAATACGGTGGAAATACGAGTGGTTCAAGACGCCAGTAATAATGAGCGAGACCGTCGCGCAAACACGCGCAAGAAACGAGTTTGTGTGACGTCAGGTAGCTAGGTGGGTCACCATTCGACCATTCCTGTGACCTCTCTCCCACAGGAATTTTATGAAAAAAACAATATGTATATATATATATATATATATGTCCTAAAAAAATCACGTGCATTTTGACACATTACAAACAAGAAAATGCCTAAAATAAAACACTGTCTACTCAATGCTCTGAGGAAGTGACTCTAAAACAGAGGTTCCCAAAAAGTGGGGCACTGATCGCTTAGATGATTTTTTTTTTTTTTTTACAATCCAGTGAAGCGGCCGTTTCTTGCGCTAAGTAAAAAAAAAAAAAGATACGTAGCGACGACAGTGTATATTAAATCGAACAAAAATATTTCCATATAAAAACATACAAAACGTCTCTAATATCGATAACGCTGTAAATATTTTTAATTTATTCGTGATAGGTAAATGAGATTAGATGCTTTCACTAATTAATTTGTAATTGTCAAATATAACCACGTATTTGCTACATAAACATACCTAAGAATATTTTTACGAATTACTTCTGATTAAAGATTAATTGTGTAGATTCATTACAATTGCATACCTACACGTTATTAATAGATAGGTAACTAAATATGCGTATAAGACATTATTTCCCTTCAAACTTAGATTTGAATAATTCAAAAACTAATAGTTCAAATTTTGTTTAGAATACATAACAATTAACAGGAAAATAGTTCAAATAAAATCCCACAGTGGTCACCATTAGGAAAAAAGTTTGCATATCTATAGGACATCTTTAAGACCACACGGAAAATATTAGTTATGGAAAACATAGTTTTTATAATGACTTAGTGAACTGAATATTAAAAAATTTAAAAAAAAAATCCAAATTTTTGCATTTTACGCACAAAAAGAGTGAGCACGTTTAAAAAATCACCCTATATATATATTTATATACATTAAATTTTGTATTTTTATTTTTTTTTCATATAAAACTAAACTAAATAATGGTATGCGTTGATATAGGAAATGAAATGTACAAATAATAAATAACATATTATGTCATTTAATATTATTTTATATTAAACAAATTATAAAGTTATACATAATTGTTTATTTTCATAAAAAATATTTCAGCTGAAACCAAACTTAATGAAAGTTTAATCATATCATTTTGTGGTAGTTATATATAGTCTATATATTTGAACTCTTGGTTTTCTAATTTTTTCTAAGAATCCTTAAAAATTTCATTAAATGAACCCTAAACAATTACACCAGTGATCAATAAACTAGTGGTGTTCCCAGACAAAAGTGGGCAGAGCGATAGGTACTCAATAAAATTGTCATATATTTTGAAAAATATGTACTGTTTATTATCACAACATTAATATAAAATTATTTAAAAATATATTAAATAAAATAAATATATATATATATATATAATTTTTAATACAGAATAAAACTTTATATATATTTTTATTTATAATCATATCAATTTTCTCGAAATAAATCCCCACAAGCGTTGCAACTTATTTTTGTATCCCATCACTGCTCTACTGCCAATTCATATGGGGAAAGCCATAATTATAATTTATATAACCTTCACATGTTAATTCATTTATATGTAGTATACCAGAAATCGTAGTTTCTGGCCAAGGATTATTGTTCTTTATTATTGTCAATTTTAATCGATCTATTTTTTCTATTCTTCTCCAGTTATTGGTATATATTGATAACTGGTATTTGATTGGTTAAATTTGTATCAGCAGAAAGTTCTGAAATTCTTTGCTCACAAATTGTTATAACCGCATAATATGGGTTGTTCAATTTTATAAATCAGAGAGCTCCAAGAATATCGCGAGATACCGTCTTACGTGTATATAACGATGCGCATTAATCCCGCAAAGTCTGATTATAAATGTACTTATAGTTACTAGTGTAATGCCGTACAGGGTAGACGACAGCGTCAGGTTTCCCTACAAGCAAAACAAGCAGGTGATTGGAGTGGCAGATTTTCAAGGGTGGAAAATTCTGCTAATCTATTTGGGTCTTTACTTAGTAAGATTCGTTATGCGAGAAAAAAGCGAAAATTGGAAGGGAAACAAAAAGATGATTTTCAAGTTCGGCCTTTTGAGTTCCAATCAGATCGATTTTTCTTTATTTATATGTTTTTTTTTTTTTTTTTACTCATATTTTTTAGAAAATTTTTACCCAACTATTAAAATATTTACGTTGATACCTAATATAAATTTATTTAAAACTATGGGGAATTAGTGTCGAAAATCGATTTCAGGAAAAATTCATTAATTTTCAAAACTTAAAAGCTAAAGAACACTTTTTAATCGTGTATTCATATTTATATTTCGGTGTCTGTTTTATATATTTTTAAATAATAAATAATAATACATTTTACTAAATAATGTACTTTGTTAGTTAGCAAAAAACTTATGCGTTATATTATCATACCAATTCGAAATAAAATTAATCAATGATATTTATCTGGCATAATATTCTTATTTACAGGATTATGGACGAAAATCCAAAGGTTGGGCACCGGAGTTGGAAATTTCGGAGGGGAGAACATATTTTGAGATGTTTTTTTTTTTCACAAAAGAACTTCGGAAGAAGCAAAGAATAATTGAACGTGATATTGGAAATATTAATAGAAGTCCTTTGAGGCAACGTTAAACAATATTTGGCAAAAACAACATTAAGAACTCTTCAGTTGGTTTGAAATAGTTTCAATAGTACTCGTGAGTTGTTATACTGTATTGTTCAAATCATGTATTTGAGCTGTAGTTCGATTGCCTTGTCCCTGTCAATATTTGAGTAGTCGGTGAATTGTCTCAGTCGGTATTTTGGTTGTCGTTAATATTGTCCCAATAATAATAATAGTAATTGAGTTTATCAGTCGATTGTCCAAGTCCATAATTCAATATTTATCACTATGTACATAATTATTATGTTGTTCATACACAATGCATAAATGAATATTCATGATAAACTCGAGTTATCTGATAGAAACTGCGAAGTTCATAAAATTCTGTACATTTTCTTTTTGAAAAAAAAAGTTATTTTTTAAAGTATTTTGTTTTCGACGGAAAACATTTTCCAAACTAAATTTTGCCATTATGTATATATGTGGTAATTATTTAGTACTTCGTGTAATATGTAACCTATATTATAAAATCACTATTATAACTTTTGAAAGTTTTAGTCATTCTAAGCCCCAAATTCAGCCTGTGGTTCTATAACGATGTTTGTTATGTAATTTTAAGAAGACGTTTTTCCAATTTCGATAATATTCGGATCATCGTAGTGTAGCAATTAGGAGCCGTATAGAGTTACATTTGTCGCTCGTCCGCACAATATAAGCTCGTAGGAAATGCTTTTAAAACGTCATCGCGGTGTCTGACGCGAAACGGTACAGCAAAAATAATCGGTCGAAACGGTATTGAAACTGCGGTTTACAATATTAAATGTTATATTCCCATAATAATTATTATTCGTACACACATTTCGTCTCGGGAGAAACAAACGTTGGATTACAATCGGATAACAACGACTCGGCGGGACAGAGGTGACGAGAACGACGCTACCGAAAACGATTAATAATAACAAACTG
The DNA here is from genome assembly GCA_025469315.1 of Stegophylla sp. TES_Ste_2020. Taxonomy (NCBI): domain Eukaryota; kingdom Metazoa; phylum Arthropoda; class Insecta; order Hemiptera; family Aphididae; genus Stegophylla; species Stegophylla sp. TES_Ste_2020. The sequence goes on along the minus strand of JAIPRM010001915.1, from coordinate 6,950 downwards.
AATTGCAGTTAGACGGCGGCTATATAATAACATCGCATAATAAGACGCGCTTTATGGCTCGAACATTAAGACAAGTTTGACCATTACGACGACGTGGCAGAAATCTCAGCACGTAATGTCGGCCGCAAATCTACGATACAATATCATTGTCATTATCATTACTACTATTGTTATTATTATTATTACTTTTATCATTAAATAACACAGTTTTGCACGAACGTTTGTGTTGTATATTATGACTATTATACGGCAATATCCCCGGCGTTTCAACCTGACCCGACCGAAACTCACTTATAAATATTACACTAGCCTGCTAAACTTTTTCGAGGTCCCGGGAAAAATAAAATATATATTACAAATTATGCACGGCGACTTCTGAATAGCATAATATAGATCAGCGTTTCTCAAAGTGTAGGTCGCGACCCATTGGTGGATCTCGAGTCAATTTTTGGTGGGTTGCGAGAAATTCATTTAGGTACCTAATAATACAAATTATCAAAAAATTACGTTTTCAACCAAACTCCACTGTAAAAATTATGAAGCAGCACATTTGTATACATTTGTAAAATTATATTCATTAAAAACCAATTAATCAATAAATTATTAAAATATTAATCTAATTTTGATTTTTAAGAACTACTTTTTTATCCTAAAAGTGTAAAACCATGTGGGTCGCGATAGGTAATTTAAAAAAAAATTTGGTCCTAAAAAGATTGAGAACTTCTGATATAGATTATGTACTAGAGACGGATTTACACTATTGCCGCCCCTGAGCAATTGTTTTTTTTAACGCCCGAAAAAATTTTTCTACCATTCATGTGTAAGACGTGAATTTGAAGAGAAAATTTTTTTGGACTAAATAATCAATTTTTAGGTTCAATAATCGTTCTAGATGTGAAAATAGAATATCAATACCATTGTCAAAAACGAAAATATATTATAAAATTGAATAAAAATATTATTAATAAATTTAAAATAGTCTTCAAAATTAAAATTAAGTATTTAACAATTCTGTTGTACTAAAATAATCGATATAGGTATTTTAAAGTTATTTTTAGTATAAAATGGTGTAAACAGTGAAATATGTAATTTTAATAAGCCGAATTTTCCCATTTAGTCACCCCTACATTTCCCAGAGAAAAAATTAAAAAACGACAATTTTTATTATATTGTTATATTATTATATTGTAAGTATACCAACATCAGCAACATTTAATAAAATAACCAACACTTTGGTAAACGTTTTTAAAATAAAAGATATTTTTGGAATATAAAAATGAATAACTACAATTATTACTCTGAAGTCGATTAAAATATAATTTTAACACGAAATTGCCACTTCCGAAAATTTGCCGCCCTAGGCAACTGCCTAATTTACCTGACGTTAAATCTGCCACTGTAACGCACTACACTCGTAAACGGTGTGTGTGTGTGTGCGTGTTTGCGCATAGAGTATTTTAGCGTTTGATTTTTCCTTTGCGATTTAAATCGACGACTATGAAAATCGTCACATAAATCTGACGTTCTATCTCGCCATTATTTACGTAGCGGAAGAGATTCGTCCAGTGTACGTAAAGACTCACATTCAAAACTTGTATTGGACTGCGGATTGTCGTGGAGGATCATGAGTAGGGCTCGGAAGTTCTAGTACTAAAAACGTTACTTTTTAGTTCTTTTACTTGCACTTAAATAAAAACTCCAAAATATGCGTTATAAATAGCATGAAAAATCAAAATATATGCATTTAACTTAGTACGTTTCATATTTTTATTATTTTATACAAATAAATACAGAGATAAAATTGGTAAAAACACGAAACTCACGATTCGCAAACTATTAATACACCGGACTATTGATAAGTTACAGAGAAGCGAGAGCAAAAATATTATTTTATACGATCAAATTATTTTCAAATATTCAAATAAACTTAACAACTTGACTGAGCAAATCATTGTTTCTAACAAATTATAATTTTATTTCTTTTATTGTGTGAAGTTATACCCATAAATAGCACCAGAAACACTAAATTCACAAAAAAGTACCAAAAACCATAAATATGCGAAAAATTGCGAAAAAAAATTGTCTTATATGACATCAGAAGAGTGCAGAATATATTTATATCTTACTTTGGACATTTTAAAACAAACCCCCCAAAAAATATACATTTGCTTGAACTTGCGTACCCTGATCATGAGCGGTTGAGGTACATCATTCAGAACCGAAATTTCCGAAAATCATTGTAGAAACCAAAGCCTCAAACACGTATCTGTATACATTCGGCAACCCTAAGATAATTAGAAGACCAAACGTTCTAGTATTATAATGATTGTTGATTTTCCTTGATTACTAAGGCTGGAGAACCGGAAGACTGAGACAAGCAATTAATTGATGTGCAGAACGCCCTAAATGACAGCTAAAGACAACTGAGCGTACGGAAGCTATCAAAGACGTCTGAAGAACGACAGTTTGCGTAAAATACCACATTGGTAGCTCGTCTTAGAGAGGTCGAAAACACGGATAACCGACACAGACACGACAGCATAATACGGTACGTAGTTGATAAAGTCGTTGTGATGCGTTATCGAGTGGAGCTTAAAGTGGAAAAATATTCCAGAGGGAACTCCGATTCAATTTTGAACATTCCATATAAATGTAATAATAAAATGCGTATTCAGGAAATCAAAGAAACTTGCGACAAAACTGCATAAATGTTTTATTTACGATGAAAATCATTTTATTCATTTTTATATGTACGTTACTTTTAATTTAAAAAGGGACCTACCCATGGGTTATCTCTGATTATACCTTTATGGATATAATGTATATTATTATAACAACACATAATATGACTCAAATTATAGATGATTGATTTCATGGTGTATTGTAAGTGGACAAGGGAAGGTCATAAAGGCATGTCCCCCTAGAAATTGCTTACCGTATACGTTATTATTATCAACCGTTTTGGAAGTATGACAAATTAAAATTTGGAATAAATATATTATAAGTAGGTATGACATAATGATTTTGCAAACCATCATTTATGTATTATTTAAATTAATTAATAAATGTACTAATTTTATGCACCAATGTATTATACTTTTCTAGAAACAAAAATTTTAATCAGGCTTGATAAAATTTTCAACAATATTTGATCTTTTTAAGCTAAGTATAGAAATATCATACATTTCAAATAAAAATATATATATATATAAACAACAATTAATCTAGCCACTAATTATAATACTTAGAACAAAAATAGAAAACTATTTTTTCTTTGCTTTTTTTCAACCCGAAAAGAATATGACATTTTATTTTTATTTTATAGACATTATAGTGAAATTATCAACCAAGCTTCACTGAGAATCGTTTTTTTTTTTTTTTTTTTTAAATTAATTTATCATTGATTTTAATTTGAAATTATTCTAAGATGCTCATCATTATCATATAAGAAGAGTGAAAAATACTTATGATGTTCATCCGACTTTTCACATTTTATATAATACATGTGAAATATCCTTCAATATATAAATATTATATAAGAGTATTTATACACCGAACAATATTGGCCCTCTTAGACAAATAACCAAAGTCACTACTAATGTTACAGACATATGAGGAAATTTTTTAAAAATTTATAAGTGCCTACCTATTCGATTATTTTATCAAACAAACCTATATATACCTATGATTTGATAAATTTTGTGTAAACTAAAATTAAATTTTTAATATTAAAACATTTTGAACGAAGACACATTTCTCCTAATTTGAGTGTTCCAGCGAACTATTTGAGAAGATTGTTAAATGGGGATGCTTTTGATGAGCTGTTAGAGGTAGGGAGACTGAATCCCCCAAGCACTTCTACTTTAACCCCTGGCAAGGAAACTGTTGAAGAAGTACCGAAAGCAACAGCGGCTGAGGAGATCATTGGAAAGTGTGAGGAAAAAAGGAAGACAAAGCTGTGGATGCCGAAAGTCTTGATGAAGTGACAGGAATAACTCTGAGGACATGACGACCCAGCCAGTTTTAGTCAATGAATATTGCTGATATTTTAATTGCTAAAGACTTTTACATTGAGATTTTTCTAAATTTTTTTCTCATTATTTTCATAATTTTCATTAACCTAAAATTTAACAATAACGCATTAAAACCTTTTTATTTTTATGATAATGTAAATATAAATAGAAAATAATATCAAAAATATTTTGATGACAAAAAGTTTTAAATATGTGCATTTTATTTTAACATAATATTTTTTTTTTTCGTTAAAATATATATGTTTTTGTTCTCAGTTAAAATCTGAATATAAAATAATTCAAGTAAAAAATAAATTTGTTTATTATAATAATAAGCTTTGTTACTTTTAATTATTAAATTACATTCGTTCAGTAACTATTAATTGAAAAATGTATTTATTGTTTCTTTAAAATGTAATACACCCACCAAGTCCCACACGATAAATGAAGAATACCCATGTTGCAAATTATGTTCGGCTGTTACTATTAATTTTCTCAAATCGATATTAGATTCAAAGTAAAACGATTAATCTTATGTTTTTACAATGATGTTTATTTTTATTTTTTGTCCTTTCTTCTTCTATAAACACTTTCAGATCCGAATTCATAGGTACCCGGAAGTAACTTGTAAGAGTACATTTTTCGAATTTCTCAATATATTTTCTGTGCGTAAAGGAAAACTAATCAAAAATTGACCAAAAACGGTATAATAATGAAAAATTAGTCATAGCCTGAATTTTCATAAATTCAATTTCAGTTGTATACAATACCTTAAAAAATAATGAAGCTAGAAAGTTGAACCTTTCACTAGCTATTAAAAATGTTAATAATTGTAAAATTGTTTCTGAAGAAAATGACTTACAAAATCGGATACCACAGATAACAACGACGAAAAATTATTCTAATATTATTTTCTTTGCCTAGTTTTCGGTGTCGTTCAGTGTGAAATTCGACATGACTAGATTTTACGTATGCCACTTCAATTTACACAGTTTGACGTACGAATGCGTAAAGTCTGATTGGTCACGACATCATAATATGACTATTGATTATTTCGAATTTGTTTGTTTCTATCGAAATAATTCGTAATAAATGTGCGTTTCTCGCGCAACAGAAAAATGTTTTTTCAACGGTCGTTTTAACCCAAATTATCTAATATTTCATCATTCTGCACTGACATTTACTTCGGACGCCATATTTCATCTCTTTCTCACGTTTACTTATATAGCCCGGTGATTCCCCAGATATTGGATCACGCAGGACCCGTTCGTATTAACAATGCGTTCGGCCTGGCTTTCCGAACAATGTTACATCAATTTCTTCCAACGTCTCATACATCACGTCGAGTCGGAGTGGGGAGAGGACGACGACGACGACATTCCCTCTTGTTAGACAACAACAAGGGTGCAGCAAAAAAAAAAAAAAAATCTTCTTCAAAAAAGACGAGAAACGTTGAGTGTAAAAAAAAAATATATATATATATATATATAAATAAAAAGTAAAAGTCATCGTGTCCAAAATGGACGATACGTTTTCTCGACGAATCACAACGCCACTAAAATATATTTCTCTAGTTCCTCGTAACCCCCTTTTTTCCATCACCACCATTACCACACCACCGTCTCAGTCCTTGTAGTGTTGTCCATTGTCAATTGTTCGCGCAAACTGATTGTTATTGTCCCCGTCTTGCCACTCCGTCGCCCAATAATATTCCGAAAATCGAAACCAAATTTCTCGGTGGCGTGTCCAGAAATAGGAAAAGATATCGTTCGCCCTCCCGTCCCTCGAAAAATAACCGAACATGACAGCTATTCTCCAGTCTTTTGGATTATCATAAGGGAATTTTTTTTTTTTACTTTATTAAATCATAAATTATAGTGATAACTGATTTAGGCGTATACTATACTTACACGTGTATTTTTAATATTTAAACAAATAGGATATTGAAATATTTAATAATACTACTTAATTATTTTTATTTTTTTAATAAAACTTAACTCGGTGTAATTTTCTTATGTCAAGTAATATACATTAAATCGGGATCATCAGGGTCGTATTTAGTGATTTGGCGTCTTGGGCTATAATAATTTCAGTGCCCCTCCCTTTGCCTTTTTTTTTTTTCCGAACACCATATGAACTAACAACACGAATAAAAATTAATTTTAAGATTTAAATACACTAAACTACCAAGTACCTGCGATATTCATCATTAGAATACGGATTAGCGGATTTATATATATTTAGTACATACAGTTGATTCTCAATAGTCCGGATCCCAATAATTTGGTGAACGCTGTAAACAGGATGGCACATAAATTTATTTGTATGTAGGTAGTTAGTAAGAAACTCTTGAAATCTAATTAATCTATGAAATATTTTTATCGATAATAAAAAATTCATCTCTTCTATTACCTACTGTCCCTACTAAATACTGTCAAAAATAAATCATAAATATATGTGTTTGTGTGTATACACATATATGTGTAAGGTTTTTTATATAAGATTATTTTTTAAATTTAAAGTGCAATAAATAAAGGTGGTGGAAAGAAAAATATCACGGTTGTTTGAGTAGATATACTCTAGTAAAACCTTCGGTAATCCTGACTAGGCTCAGTCTAAATTCGTTCTGATTATCGACTTTCTACTTACAACTGTAAAAGTCAATACAAATCTAAAATGTCTAAAAGGAATTCACAATTTACTAAAAAAAAAAATCATTACGTTTTAAAATTTCATTTTATACAAATCTAGTTTTGGTTAATTTTTAAACTGACAACTATTTTTTCTCCCTTAGATGTATTTATTGACATTTTGTGAGGATTCGAAGGGTGTTATGTCCAACGAAAACCACCCACACGGTTAGGGGAACACTAACCATGTGACCTACCAGCCGCACCGCGTGTGAGCCCGAAGGCCTAGTCGATGGAACGGATAGGT
>JAIPRM010001914.1:0-33791 GCA_025469315.1 Stegophylla sp. TES_Ste_2020 | reverse complement strand
CGACTCGAAAACCATCATTTTTTGATCAGAATTTTATGAAAATTTAAACATAGATAGAAAATCTTATAAAAAAGATTTTGGCGCAAGAAAATTTTGAAAATGTGAAAAAAAATTTTGGACATTTTTCGAACTTTTTTTTTTTCTTATATTATTTATAACTTCCTTTGTTCAGAATCGTTTTACTGAAGAAATGATTTATTGTTTCTTTAAAATTTAATACGCCCGTCAAGAGAATACCTCCCGTCGTGCGAAGTACACCCATCGTGCGAAGTATGTCCGGCTTTTTTTTTTGGTTATACGTATTACGTTATCATTAGAGATAGGATGTTGATGACAAATGCATTTTTTTCCATTAATCTTATGCTATGCTCTCCAAGCTAAAAATCCGTTTCATGCCTCCCTGATTTAGAGTATGAAAATTTAATTTTGCATTTTTAGACGTTTTGATTGTAAACGCATTGTTTTTGCTTTTTAACGTCATTTTTTACAATATTAACGTCATTGTTTCATTTTCCAAGTCATTTTTAGTAGTTTTTGTAAATTATCGGTTATTTTTCTAATAAAATTAAAACTTTCAGGAACGATTTTACATTTTTAAAAATATTTTTATCAAAATTATTGAAGAGTTTTTGTCACAATTACATATTATACTTCATTGGTAGGATACTAGGTGCTCACACTGTATCATAAAACTTATACAACATTTGCTTTTACAGAATATACCCCGATGTACATGCTTATCGAATATTATATTTATAAATTGTATTCAATCAACTTGATAATCTCTTTGTCGATATAACGACATTAATATCGAAGACTATTTGAAATTAATTTATACATATTTAGTGCTCGTCTATGATACTCAACAACTGTTAGTATACTTATACAGGAAATATCTATGCAAATAATTGTCTATAGTAGGAATTTTATTAAAAAAAAACACAAATTTAAAATATTAAATAAATTAAGAGTTATTCACGCAATTATGGGTACGCTGCAAAAAAAAAAAAAAACAACGTGATCAATTCCATAATATAGGTAATAAGATATTTATAACCCTTAGAGTCAAAAAGTATTCGTGTCATTTTGTTTTACACTTTTCTTTTCTTTTGATCGCACTTTTTCACTGTACAATACATTGTGTTTTATCACGTGGCTTCAAATAATATTTTATATGTCTTTCGCTATCAATCACAATAACACGTTTTTCGTATCACAGAAGCTATTTTTCGTTGTTACGGGTCATATATATATATATTTATATAAGACCCAGGAATACCAGTTACACGTATACATTTTTTTTATTTTATCACTTGTCACGAAAATAATAGTTCTATGGCAACGAATATTTCCACGAATCGGTGCTAAAGTCTGAGTAAGAGGGTGACATTGCATATATATATATATACGATAAGTAGAAATTAAAATTTAATTTCGTCTAAATTTGCATTAAACTTCTAAAGACGCTAATGAACTCTATTAAATTAGTAATTTTGAATCCGAGACAAAGGGATATAGTAAAACTTTCGAATCTCATTTTTTCCTAATTTATTTGTGCACCGGACAATGAGATGATAATGATTAATAACGCAGGAACCCGTTTTTTTATTTTTTTTTTTGTAATATTTCCCACGTCGACCGCGGATGAGAGCATTTAAATATCCGAGAACGATCATCCGTAACTCAATTTAAAGTCCTTTCAAAATATGGAACCTTTTCGTTATTTCCATTCCCGAGTTGAGAGTTAAACTTGGAAAAAACTACACGCGCAATCTAATAAAACATAGTTATGTGGGTTTTTGTTTGTGGCGAGCAAACAGGCAGATACAGTGAAGGACGCGATCCTTTGAGTATGCACTGCACGTGTTGAGTGTATGATAGTATTTGTCGCGAATCCTATGGTCATTTAAATAAATTATAAATATTTTTTGAAAAACAAACAATTGGTCATGTTGGTAATAAACATTCGTATTATATCGTTTGAATAAAACTTGTTTATATATTATATAATATATTATAGATTAAGTTTGGTGATAGATTTTTCGTATATTTGATTTGGGCCGTGGTGTCAAAGAAATCGAGAAACAGTGAGTACATTTGGCGCAACTTGGAAAACATATTTGGGGGGGGGGAGTAATATGTTTATTTGATTAATTTAGCCCCCCCAAAAAGGCTTTGACCTTATGTTATTATAAAAAATTCTGGGGGGAGGTTATGACTAGATAATAGTCTCTAATCGCGCGAGGATAGCTGCAACGATAAATATTTACTGATAGGAAAACAGTTGATTTAAACTGTAGAGAAATTTTTTTAACTTTCCCATCGTCCGTAGCCCTGATTAAAAGTCGAAATGGTGCCCGTGGGTTACATCATGATACGAATAATCGAAAAATCACAAAATCGTTAATTATTTACTCACCACGTGTAAAATGCCACATCGCAACATTACAATCATGACTACTGTACAAAATAATAATATAATATCATTGCGAGTTGTTCGGTTGCCGTCGCTGCACTCACCGTTTCATTTTTCTTGGTTACTAATAATAATTAATAAAATGGTTATTAAAAATAAAAGTGAATTGCAAAATCAATTATACGCTTCAACAAAAACCGGTGATATTATGATTTAAAAATATTTCACAAACGTAATTACGTATTATAACAGCTGAATGTTCGTCGTTGAGGATTTTTTTTTTTTTCATATTAATTGTACAATATTGTCTGACGAACAATATTGTTTGATTTTATGCCGACCGAAATGTCGTATTATAATTGCATATTTTACTGCGCGAATTCTATACGAGTGGACAGTCTCGTGTTTCCTCGTGGCGACAACCGACTATCAAAGGTTTGGAAATGACAATAATCGACCGGTAGATAATAGTCATTGATACAAAAATATCAAGCGCAGAGCCATGTACCATAAACTATTAGAATCGGGCTTTATATAATTTTTCCTCTTTATAGGTTCACAAAAACAAAAATAAAAAAAAAAAAATAAAAACGTACATCGCATCTTATGTATACTTCGCTCCTCGAGTGGGATACTCTTGTGAGTGTATTGAATTAAATAAAAAATAAAAAAAAAAACCGGTACATAATTTATTCAATTAGACGATTCTGAATAGAAAATCAATTTTATTCAATTTTAAGCACGTAGAATACCACAGTTTGCTTCTGTGCATTTACGCGTACTCGAAGCTTTACGATGACCAAACATTCGATTAATACTGAATTGAGTGAATTGAGATGTTCAATAATTATTATTTAAATACGCAAAAAGTAAACAATTCTTTTTTTCAAAATACATTAGGCTTCTGTCAGTTATCTATTAACATCGATTTAAATTAACACAAATGCTTAGAACAACATTGCAAATAATTAAGAGTAAGTAGCTCACGTGAATTTATATATTTATACATATTTGTATGTTTTACTTACGTAACACTGTCACTCTAACCCCCAAAAACTTATTTAATCACTCGTGCAGTTAATTTTGGCGACGTGACGACTTTTTCGTTTTTTGTGGTAACCTACTCAAGTCAACAAAAATTAAAAGGAGTTTTAGATGAAATCGATAAATTTTTTGAAGGGGAGGAGGGTGATAAAAGGAATTATAGATACATAAAAAGTTAAATACGCCAATGCATGAGACGAAATTAAAAAATAATAATAATTATTTCCTCTAATTATTTTTTACGGCAAATAATTAAAAATTGTATAAAGTTTTGATTGAGAAAAAATCTGAAAAATTAGGGACAAACTTATTATAAATATTAAATACTATAGATAAAAGTGCACATGGATTATTTTCTTATTAAATATTAGTATTATAAAATTACTTGAAATTTAATTTTGAGAAAAAATTGGGGACTTTATTCGACTCAATTATTGAAAAATAAGCGTTAAATATAATAAAAACTCAAGTATTCCCATAAGAATATCAAAATGCCAATTAAAGAAGGTTGGTGATTTGTGAGTTTATAAAAGTACATTTTTATTGGTATTAATATTTCGATACAGACATTTATTGAACTGACTCACAAACAAATAATAATCGAATAACAAATATTGTTTAATAAAGTTTGTTAAATATAACCTATTCGGTTATTATTATTGTGTATTAACTGAAGCTCCACTGAGAATCGCTTTTTCGAAGAATTAATCATATGTGTCGTTTCTTTAAAATTCAAAATATACCCACCAATGGCATCTCACTCAAAGAATCGCAAAGAATATACCGTCGGTTCGAAGTATGCCCGGTGTTTTTGAATTGAAAAAAAAAAAAAAAAAAGAAGTGCAAATACATTTGGTAATAAATAATCACATACTCAGAGCAACCCTTGATATAATAGCTGTTGCAGGGTCGTTTAATTAAACGCGATTAATGATGTTTAAGTCGTGACATTTATACCATTACAAATAATATTCGAGTCCGACCGTTGAGGTGAAAGTTATCTGTTTGCAAAAGAATACATTACGCGGGCCGGTTTGCTGTTTTACGGGTCGGCGTTGGTCAAACAATGAAGTAGGTATCGCGCGGTATATTAGTAGTGAAAAGTTTTTTTTTCCTCCTCTCCCAACGAAAAGTTTGTGTTTAATTTGTTGTCTACATTCCGAACGTATAGCGGCTTACACGCGAGTGAAACTCTATGTATAATCGCGTTAACATTGTATATTGAACTGATCGGTTTTTATACGCACAATTAATACATTAAGTGCCTCGCAGTGTACGCACTTGTGGACTCGTCAAGGAGGTTGAGAAATACTGAATAATAATAGTTGGGGAATAAAAATGTAAAAGAAATCTATGAAAGGTTTGAATACCCCTACACGTGGAGTTAAGGGGATGATAAATACTACTATAATTATATTTTGTGCCCTTCCACCTGCTAGCATAATATCCGATTAAACGATTTGTGGACTTTTTTTTTTTTTTTTTTTGCCTGAGGATTTGAAGTTACGAAAATGTTGTATACAATATTACAAATTTGAATTTGGTTCCTAAAAAAAAAAAAAACAAAATTGTACGTTATTTTTGTAGTAATAATTCCCCCTCTCTAAAAAAGAAAATTTTTAAAAATGATCAATAGAACAAAAAAGTTATTGCATTCGTACACGCCCTGTATACGACCGTGTAAAATGACTTACGTCACTTGCTACTAACTTATAACTAATATTCGTAGCGATTGAATTTATATTATTGAACAAGCTGATGTTTACTTTGCAGCCGTTAATGTCAATCATTACGGAAATGTAAAATAAATAATTTAACGAAGGTTTAAAATTTTTTAATTTTTAATTGGCCAATTTGTATTTAACTCGGCCCACGGTTTAATTTCTTACCAATGTTTTACACATCACATCGCGTTGCAGTACTGCGATTTAGGCGAGGTGTGTTGGACGGTGGAAAAAAGTGTCGTGAGAAATTTCGTACTTGACGTCACCTCGACGACCGGTCCGCGTTTTGGAAAACATCGACACACCGACTGTAATAAACTCAAGTCATTAAAACGGTGTAATGAACACGCGGGCACGAGGACTTGGATCAACTCTACGTACTTAATTACGTCGTGTACAGAGTGCTTCAGATCGTGTCGCCCCCAAATTTCGAGAACGGTATCGTTGAGTGGAAACGGACACTTCATTTGTGGAGCTAAAAATTGACTTTTTTTCCATCAGAATAAAATATGTTTGTAAAATGGAATAAAAGATAGAATTGACATAAAATAATAAATAAATTCAATGCCTATTGCTAGAATTATTTCAAAAACAAAAAAAAAAAAATAAATAAAATATAATATATCATATATTATTAAAATTACAGTTACTACAGACCAATTAATAGAATGTTAACTAGTTGTAATGAATTAAAACATTTTGACTTCTTTTTTGATAATAAGTGTAAATTAAAAAAATTACTATTGTTATAAATTTTAGTTTAATATTTTGTATTATATGTTTTTTATTTATTGTTATACTTTACTATTCTGTACTATTTGCCTTCGGGGCGTAAATAAATTATTATTATTATTATATATATATAAGGTATTATTTTAATTCCTCCCAGTAAAAAAAAAATGTGATATCTTTGTTTTAAATGAAATTCAAATAGTACCTATAAGTAGTGTTATAAGTAAGCATGAGAATATGATGAGAATATTCTTAAAAAAATATGCTTTGAGCAATATTGAGCACGAAAATTTTCTTTAGAAAAAAAATAAAAAGGACGTAATTCACCCTTTGGGTATTCTTCGCTCCTCGGATGCGATATGCTAGGTGGGTGTATTGAATTTCAAAGAAACGATAAATCATTTCTCCAATAAAATGATTCTGGGTGGAGCTTTAGTTATTGAACAGTAATAATAGTTGTCGATTAGGTTATATTTAACAAATATTATTCACGAATAAAGGAATAATATAAGAATAATCAAAGCTTATTTTTTATATACGATATGTGTTATTTTATGTACAACTAATGAATTCGGTCAAAATGGTAACTTTAAACAGTTTATCAAGAGTTAAAATCGAAATGCTCGAAAATGATCGTGCTTGGAGAATATTCTCGAAAATGTTACAACACTTGACCTGAGTTAAGTGCAGAAAGGGGACATGACTACCAATTTAAAATAACTACAAATATTGCAAGCTCATGTTTATTTTCGGAAAGTTTCGAGAGAATTCAATTTAAAAAATATAAATATATATATATATATATATATATATATATATATATATATATATTTCAATCGTTTATACGACCAGCTCCGTTACACTCGAACCTGTATAAATATACACAGTTTTTAGTGTCACCTGTTAAAAATTTGGTTTCATAGATTTGTCCCCTGCCCGTAATTAATCAGTGATTCATTCAATTTAAAGCAGTGATTATAATAATAATAATAATAATAATAATAATTTTAATTCATAATCACAAGTGGTTAATATGAGACAGTTTTGTGAGTTTTTCAAATTCGATAAATCGTATAAAATATGTTATTTCATCAGAATTTGAATTTTCCAGTGGCGTTTAGAGCCACTTAAATTGTATGAATCGGAGACAATATTAGACGAGAGATGACCATGACGAACGCAAAATAGGTTTCAGATTTCGCTCGATTATATTCAAAGCCCGTGAGCGATCATACGACTCCGCATTCCAACCACCCTGTATAACACTAATCATACTAATATAATAATATTATATTTTGTACGCCCCCCCCCCACGGTACCCGCGACCAGCCGACCGGTAGCCCCGACGTACCTTGACCGTCAAGCGTTATAATTACTTCTGTACAAACGACGTCCGGTCCGCGAGTCCGATGATCGCCAGGGCCAGGTAGGTATAAAATATATATTATTACATATTATTATATACGTAGATGTGTACACACTGGAGTTGATGTTAAAAAAAAACAACAATAAAATAGGTAGTACCTCGTATAACATTATAATATAATATGATGGAAATGTAATTAATACCATCTGATGAGGAAAAGAACTGTGCGCGTCATCGCTGCCGCCGCCGCCGCCGGCTCTCTTTGGAAACGGAACGTAATTATATTATTCTAATGGCGATAATAACGTACGGCGCGTAGGCAGGTACGATTAAAACGTTTAAAACGAAAAACAGCGCCTAAAAACCGAAACGCGCATTATAAACAACTCGTATTTAGACGCTCGCTTTTCTAAAATCAGCTTGCGCACGTCTTTGGATTTTTTTCGATTCCTTTTTTTTTCTCCCTATTATATTCACAGCAATAATAATGATATGTGAACCGGTCTGTTACCGTAATATTTTTACACAAGACAAGGGCTAATCATACGCGGTCCCCCCCTCCCCCCCCCCGAACATCACGTCCAAATATAACCAGAAAAATAACATTATCATAATGATAATAATATTATAGCGCAGGGGTCTCCAACCTATTTATTTTACGATGTGCCATATTTAATAGATACGCTTTGGCATCGCGGGCCAATATTTTTAGATCGAAGAATTGATTTCAATAGAAAAATGTATGTTTGCTGAACGAAGCGAAGACGCTAATGATTTTACAGTGATGTTTATATTCTCTCTTTCCGGAAACACGCACTATTTGGTGTAGAAATACTTGTTCAAAAGTTTCGATCAGTAACTACTTTATATGGATCCGGAATCACACTCAGATATATTGCTTAAGACGTGGAATTTTTTCGAATTTCACAATACTTATTCCAAAAACGAGGGAAATCTATCGAAGAATTGACAAAAAAATTGTAAATTAAGCTGCTACCCGAATATTCATAAGATTGAAAATCAACATGACTTCAAAAATAATTTGGTTGTATTTTTTTGTTTTGGTAATATTTTTTTCGGCGTCTAATGTATTCTCGACGCCGAATACGATGGTATAAATAATAACATTAACATCTAGCTTGGTGGGCCGGATCCAGCCCTCGGGCCCTAGGTTGGAGACCCCTGATTATATTATGGCGAGTGTGTGTTAGTAAAATCGGTCGACGGCACTCACTGCAGGTTGTCAATCCGAAAGGCGTAGACGTCGTCGTCGAACGATCTAGTTAATTATTGCACGCGATAAATAATGTTATCGAAGTCGAACGGTTTTTTTACAGAGTTTTTTTTACTCTCTCTCTCTTGTTCGTCTGACACGACTTTCCGTAGTCGAAAGGAAACGAGATGCGATTCACTTGACACCACCGCCGACTCGAAAATTACCTGCGAGCGGTCCGAAATCGTAACCGAATTATTATTGCGGTTGTAATTATTTCGGGTAAAAGAACGCGCGAGTGAGTGTAAGAACTCCATGTCTGTCCGTCCTAAGTTCAGAATCTCCATTTTACCCGGACAGCTTATATGGATAAAAAATATTTACACTTCTTTTTTTTTTTTTATCTCATCTAGATAAAAATAATGTTTCTTTTTATCTTATCTGTTTAATAAAATTGTTATCTAAGATAATATTTTCTAGATATTTTTTTCAAAATCATTTTTGCCGAATTTCGACATAATTTTCCTGATTTTAGAAAAACTTTTTATAATTTCAACAAAAGACCATCTCAGTACCATCTAGAGCATAATTATTCTGATTCAAAAAGTTCTCTAAATTCGGAAAATAAATTAAGAGCATTTTAACGCAAATATTCCATAATCAAGTACTTTGTATTATTTTTTATTTATAGTAAAATTGCCATTTTACAAATTCATGTTTTAAATTGTTTAAACTCTTTAAAGTCATCTGTTTCTCGTCCAGATAAATGCGATTACCTACCTTTTTTATGTGTTGTCTAAATAAGGATTAAAATCTATTATCTTATATCCAGATAAATTTTCAATGAACCATTAATTGTTATTTTATCTAGAAATCCTTGTCCTGGAAATCCTAATACACAGAGTATACTGGGTATATCTATAAATCAATGGTTCTCAAAGAGGGAGGGGCGAAATAAATAAAATAATTACCTAATTATTAATAGTCGTCATCAGGTAACTTTGCACAAATGGGCAGGTGTGTGATGTGATAATATATTAATTGTGATTCTTAAAATTTAACACCATTCGTAACCCGTAAAATTCACCCGCATGGATCATTGCGATTTTAAAATATTAGGGGTTCGAAAACTTAATAATACTGAAAATAATAATCGAATTGCAATTAGTAATACCAACTTCAAATGTGTTAATGAATAACTACAGTAGTAATGTTTGCAGAATGACGATAATTTTTGATCGGATAACGATTTGATAACTACAAATTAATTACTTTCATAATAATTTATGGTATGTACTACGAGAACGACTACGATGATTATTCAATGTATATTTTTGGGGGGGGGGATTCATTACCTATGACGTCACCCACCGACCAAGATGAATTGGACGCGCGTTATACTTAATCGATCATGCGGCAGAACACATAATATTATTATTAGGTACCTGAAATACGGGGCCAGTAAAGGTCTATTATTGGATCAATCACTAATTTATTTTAACCTAACTTTGTCACGACGACGAACTGAGGACATACGTAATATGCAGTGCGTGTTGGGGGTAGTGAATAGCACGTAATAGGTGGCGTGGGGGAAGAGGGTGATAATTTTTAGAAAAAATATTCGCTAAAAAAACAGTCCTATAGCGTTGCTAACTTATGACTCGTTTATAGATTTTTGAATTTACACGTACGTATATTCAAATGATGTGTATAAACTTTAAAGGAATATTTAAAGAGAAAAAATCCAGGCCAAATATTGTTGGTTTTTTTGGTTGGACGGGGGCAATAATTTAGCCTACGGTCGCCAAACATCGCTGCTAATGCCTACAGCGGGAGGAGTGTGGTCACCGCGATTGACATGTTTACATGTTTCTTGTTTCTCGCTCGTTGCGCTTTGCTCACAGTCACGGAAGTAGGCTGGATTTAAACGATGTGCAATTACGTACACTACGCGAATGGTAGGCATTTAAAAATAATGATTATATTATTTTCTTTGGTTGACACGTAGACATTACGCGGCAGACAGTTTGATGATAGTTCATCATAATATCATTTAGTAGATCAATAGTCCGTGTATACCGTAATTTCGTAGATCCGCCGAGTTTTAATGTACGCACAAGTGTTACCGTTACTTTGGAAGAAGTCCGTTTTAGGGAAATCTCAAATCAACTGCATTTACTGTGTAATTAACTGCGAACCGGTGCCGAATCAAACGTTTTCTGGTCTCCAGGCAATAGATATAGTTCGTGGTGAAAACCTGTCAAAATTTTTTTTTGAAAATATCAAAATAAGCAGTCAACAAGATTTGAGAAAATCGATTTCACTGATTTTACTGAAATTCTAAAAATAAAAGGAAAGTTTAAATTAGAAAGTTTAAAAGTGTTCATCCATTATCGAAAATAAAGAAATGAAGGCGGTAGGAAAAGAAATTCAACGCAAATTGAACGTTTTGTAATAAATATAGAATTTTGAAATCGCCTTGTGTGATGTGACCTTCAAAGTTAACGAACGTATTTCGGTAAAAAGTCACCATCAAGTACTATAATATTATATTATATTTAATCCACCACGTTGGTCAAAATTAACCAAAAACATACTTGGTTGATATATGTCTGAAAAAAATAAAATTTAAAGTAGTTTTTTTATTTTTCAGTTTCATGGGCCTTTTGACTTGCCGAGACGAATTTACCCGTACTGGTCATGAGCGGGGAGGGGTTGGCTTCAGTAATACGGATTCCCATAGACTTTCAGATTTGGCTGTTAATATAACGTTGTATTATTTAGATTACGCGCAGTATAAAATATTGCGTGGGATTATTTGTTTTTAAGTTTCTGCATTGGTGACAGTTTTTTTGGAACTTCGAACTTAACACTACACGTAGAATTCTCGATTCATTTTCTGTTTCTGTTTTTTTCCTCTTGTGTAATAAATGCATTTAGGTCACTGTTGAAATATGTCCTGAAAAAAACGACATTTCGATTGGCTCCTTTATACCCTGCCACGTGTTTACAAAAGTAGGACGCCTATTGTACAAATTACGTTTCCCGATTTTCACCGCAAAGGCCGGCGTGTGCACACACACACACACATACACACCACACATAACGTGGCGAAATATAATTAATTAATTTTACAACGAGGTCGGGTCTCGGGGAAAAAAAAAAACCACAAAAATAGAGCTCTAGTCACACCCGCATTTTAATTAATATCGTTCCCTACCGTTGTCCGTGGAAAATGTCAAAGGCTGTACACACACACACACATACACTCTCTAAAACTGGACGTGACTTTTAGTCAGTTTCCGATAAAAATAAACATTAAAAGCGTTGGCGTTGATATCCTACCTGCAATGTCGTTCCGTCGCGATGAATATCGAAAACAAAATTTTAATTGGAAAACACGTGCGATCGGAGGTAATATTTGAATTCATTAAGAGAATATAACAACATGAAATATAACTTTTTGATTATTAATAGATCAACCGAGACTCTTGTCCCTAGATTTGGTTAACGTACGACTAAGCATGTTTTACGTTTCTTTTTTTAATTTCTTGAGGCACGGGATCTAAAACCTGACATATTGTGTCTTTTATTTTAAATACATTTTAAATTTAATGTGGGCACCAGAGTAACTTTTAAGAATAGGTTTCGGTTCAGAATCTGGTGAAAAAAATTAAAAATTTAAAAAAATCAAAACATATTATGAAAATAACCATGTATTCACACGGTAATTGAGAAATTACTAAAGTTGAAAATAACACTGAACAATGACGTTCAATTACTCGTTGATTCTTTTTTTTTTTTTTTAATTATGAGTCGAATGAAGAAGCTAGTATTATTACAATGATGTTTTTTTTTTTTCTATGAAAACTTTTTGTATCGGTTTTGAGCAGTTATTTTCCGAGTAAGAATTCAGCTCTAATTAAAAGAGGCATTTTTTTACAAATATCATTAGTTTTTCCGAAATTTGGGAATAACTATTTAAAATTTAACGAAAGCACCTTTTACACTTTTTTTAAATAAAATATAATTAATACAAATTATAAAATACTTTAAAAATCATTCAAAATATTATATTTTATTGTTGTTTTATACGTACTTTAGCAAAATTAACAATGCAACATTATTTACAAAATCGAATGGTGTAATAATTGTAATTAATTTTTATTTATTTCTTGGGTTTAAAAAATATAAAAAAAAAAAAACTTTAAATTTAATAGAGGTAAAAAAAAAAAAAAAATTCAAATTCAAATTGAATCGCGATCGACTCAAAATTAAATCACTATCGACCAGTCGATCTTGACTTTGTCCATCCCTTCGTTTGAGGGTTAATTGCATAGGCGCAATCAAAGGGGGACTTGAGGGTGCTAAGCCCCCTCAAAACTACTCATAGCACCCCCAGAAATTTTTAGAATTACATAAGGATAATGCTTTTTCAGAGGCTAAATCAATCAAAAATACATATTCGCCCCCCCCCAAAAAAAAAAAAAAAGCGTTTTCCAGGTCGCGTCAATTATAACACGCGAGCTATAGGGTGGCATCTTGTCTTACGTAGAAATTCGTTTTTTTTTTCTTTCACAGACATAATTGATATAATAATATTATGTAACTACTAAAAAGAATAACATATAGCTTAATAGCTTAAATTGATCTGGATACCCACTACAGTCATACATACGAGTATTTTCCACAATCCCGAGTCGAAATGACGTCGGAGAGGTATATCTCGTATAATAGTGAGACTGTAATAAATGTTGCCCGTAATCCTACATCACGATAATAACTTTATAATCGGCTTTGCGATAATCTAAAGAACATCTGAAACGGTTGCGCGGCGCAAAGTTAGTAGTAGTAGTAGGCAGTAGTGAGAGTAGGAGTAGGAGTAGGAGTAGAGGTATCTCGGAGCAAAACTTGTTTTCTTTGTCAGAAGTTTATTGATTAGCCACCTGTATTATTGTCGTGGGTTCGTGTGCCGCTGCATCGGGAAAAGTTTTTAAGCCCGCGCCGAAACGTTTCGAGACCGCAAAAAAAAAAAAAAAAAAAAATGGGCGATGGTGAGGGGGGGCGGGGCGGGGCGGGGGAAAAAAAACTTTGTCCGCGTAAAAACGGTCAGGCCGTAAGGATCCAATACGGCGGTACGGATTAAAGTATTTAGCTTAGGGTATTTTTGTTAGGAATCCAAGTCTATAATGGAACAATTGTCTTATGAACTTTCGGTTTTAAAGTCGTTTTGAAAACTTTCCCGCGGAAGTCGATGAAAGCGAATTTCTTAATTTCCGGACAATACCACACCGGTGCTCGTAGAATTTATAATAATGGTTTATACGCGTGTATTTCCGCGAGCTAAAAATATTGTCGTCTCCGTTAATCGATTGTACTATGTTATATTTAATTGGATATTTTACGAGAAAGTGTAGTACAGAAAAAAAAAAAAAAAAAAAACCGGACATACTTCGCTCGATGGGTGTACTTCGCACGACGGGTGGTATTCTCTTGACGGGCGTGTTGAATTTTAAAGAAACGATAAATCGTTTCTTCAATAAGACGATTCTGAACGAAAGAAGTTAATAATATAAAAAACAAATGAGAAAAACAAATGTTAGAAAAATAACAAACATTTTTTTTTATATGATTTTCTATCTATGTTTAAATTTTCATATAGTTCGGATCAAAAAAATTATGGTTTCCGAGTCGTTTTTGTCACATTTTTGGTAGTTTTTTCCAAAAAAAATTTAAGAATTGAGAAATTCAAAAAAAAAAAATACCTCTCTAAAGTACAATCTAAAGGCAAATTCGGTTTCAAAAAGTTACTGATGGAAACTTTTGGACGAGTATTTTCATACGAAAAGTTGTACATAGAAAAAATAAAAAATAAAAAATAAACATCATCGTAAAAATACTAGCTTCTTCGCTTCGTTCATAATCAAAAAAGCTTTAATCAATATACGGATGCCATTCGCACCTCTAGGTATTCTGCCTTCGGGTGGAATACTAGTGTCTGTGTGTTTTATATGACAAAAAAAAAAAAAAAATGTATATATTTTCTAATCGGCCAGTTTTATAGTTTACTATTAACTGAGAAAAAGTAAAAGAAATTGTTTTGATGAGAAAAAAAGTGCTAGAAAATAATTTCCGTGTTTAATAATTGTAGGTTTTACTTTTCAGTAATTAATAATTTTATGACAAAAGAGGCATCAAAAAGTTTGAAAACAGTTTTGCTTTTCCTAACAGTACAAAAAGTACAAGTAACAAAGTACCAAAGAAGTCTGAGACTGTCAGTCATATTATAATAATTTGCGAAAGTGGTGTCCACACTTATTCACTAGAGGGCTATACTTATAACAAAAAAAAAAAAAAAAAAAAATACTAGAGAACAGCCCGATCTCGCGCACTAAACAGTGTACGTACGATTCACTGCTAAATAATAAATTAATTATTGTCGTACCCAAAGGAAAAATCATCGATAAATCTAAATATATTATGAGTATGTATAGCTTCGTTTTCTCTCCTCACTTCGAGTAGGAAAAAAATAATAATTCCTTATTCTAAAGAACTCGGTTACAAACAGACTGGTGTTTCTTGGCCAATCGTACAGGTGGCAACAATATTAATAATACGTAATAATAATTCGTCAGAGAACAAATAGCGTTTTCCCACACGTTTTAATCCATACCTGCGTATATACCGCGCGTAATGGTTCAAGAAATTTGCAAATCACTTCGTTAAAAACGGACACGTAATATTATTATTACGTTCTGAATAAATTACACGTGATAATAACACACGTTTTATTATTTCAGTCGATTAATAACGTCACGCAAATTACCTGCAACGGACTTAACGACGTATTATTAATTAACTACCAATGGTTATAATAATATATTATACTTATATATGTACAATAATGTGGGTAGTGTGTTGTGGAGTGCGATCGAAAAGCAATCGCATTTTATTACATTTTCCGCACATCAAGGAGTGGAATAAAGATAATATAATACAGACGCCTGTAATTATTTATACGAGTTATACGTTTTCGATTCCGAGTTGACGCGAAGGAGTTGGATATTTTACAAAAATGTTTTTTTTTTTTTTTTTTTTTCTATGTTTGTAGTTACACAATTATAATCTAGAAACTGCTCGCATCAGAAGGAATAACATAAATTTCCGAATGATAATTTCAATGGGATGACACATTAAAAGGGCATTTTTTAAACAATTTTCAGTATGAATCAATACTGTAAAAGTAAGAGTAAAAAAAAGATCCAATATGCCGTATCGTCAAATCAATTTCAGTAATTTTGTCATAACTTCAGAACTACTTATTTTATTAATTAGTTGGAAAATTGAGACTTGTCTCATTTCTAACACTAGGTAGTTTAACACCGACTGAATACATTTTCAAAAAATATCACGAATTTCGGAGTATAATTATAAAATTTTGAATATAATATTTTATTCTTGGTTCAAGAAAATGTATAACTGAAAATGTCACCTCGAGAATGTTCTGTGGAGATACAGACTTGTTTTTTCGATTTACATCCTTCTAATTTAACCGCGGAATTGTGTCTGCGAATTTTGATGCATTTAAATCGAAATTCGGACTAGTAGTTTTTGAATTATTAAAATTGAAGTAGCAATGAATATATCATTCTCTTGGATGCATATTTAATTTCCTACATAGTACGTAATGACTTATAATGCTCAAAGCACTATATCCTTAATGCTTATGAAATTGAATAATTCAAAAATCATTGCCGGTTCGAATTTTGATTTC
Source organism: Stegophylla sp. TES_Ste_2020 (assembly GCA_025469315.1). NCBI lineage: Eukaryota > Metazoa > Arthropoda > Insecta > Hemiptera > Aphididae > Stegophylla > Stegophylla sp. TES_Ste_2020. Next base: position 17,522 of record JAIPRM010001914.1, on the reverse strand, counting down.
AGTACATTAAAATTCACAGAAAAACGTCTTGAATAAAATCACAGAGCTGAAATAGGGGTTTGGTAATGAAAAAAAAAAAAAAAAAAAATGTACGTTTCAACAAAACAAATCCTTAAGGTGACATGGAAAAAAAATTAGTTATTCAAAACACAAATATTATAATTACATTCCGAAAAAAAACCTAAATTTTTCCATATTTACAGCTAAAAAAAGAAGAGGGTGACCACGCTTAAAAAAACACCTTGTATATAGTAATATTATGTATATACATATATACGGATTATTGTACTGCAGCAGACCCCCAAATGTGTTGTCGCGCAAACACGTCGGGAACGACAAAATATAAATAAATAAAAAATGACGAAAAAAAAAAAAATCATCCGCGAGTAATAAAAGTGACTTGTAAGTCGCGTACCTGACTCTGTGTGGAAGGGGGAAACGTTGCGCAGAGGGGGGGGGAATGGAAAAACACACGTGCCCCGTCAATTTATTCATACGCTTCGGATGTGCGTGTGTAGGCGTGTGGCGGTCGTAGTGCTATTTTATTTTTATTTTTCCCTCCCCCCTCCCGTTTCTCTTGCGCGTGTTTTCCTCACTCCGCTCCGGGACTCGCGCGAAAACGGCGAAAAGAAAAAAAGAAAAGAAATGCATACGCAGAAAACTGCACGAAAAACAAACACAAACTCCTCTTTACACCCGCGGCCACCGGTTTTTACATACGTTACGACGTGCGCAAACAATGCACGTCTCCCTCCGCTCTACATATATATATATATATATATAGTATTATTTTGTGTAGTCTGTGTGTACGCGCACGTGCTGCGAATGAAGCGAAGGCGACGGCGACGTGACGCGTGAACTTTACGTGTCGGAACCGGTGAAACTGAGGAGAATGGAGGAAATGGAAAGTCCCTTTTTGCAGTTCCGTTTAAAATATTTAATTTTTTTGTCAAGTCATTGATAACGAATTCGATATCCACACAATATTATATTGTAACAGTTTTTAATATTTATTATAACCGGGTATGGACGGACCCCCAAAAGAATATTACTAGAGAGGGGCATGATAATTATTCAAAAATCAAAAGTTACGATATTAAAAAATACACCAGAATTTTATGTTATTTGTCATTGGGGATGTGAACTTGTAAGAAATGATACATTTTTTTTTTTAGCTGATTTAGCTGAAATATATTTTTTTGGTACTTTTATTATTTACACACGGCCGTGACTTTTGAAAAGTCTAACGGGACGACCGGACCGAAGTCCTAAACTTGACGACATGCAGGCCCCGTGTACCGGTGGCAAATAGTAGTCACTTTTCACAAATTTGGGCGGAAAAAGACCCTCTCCCCACCCCCTATATTTTCCAACAAACAATTCGATTCTCCTCAAATATTTCCGGTGCTCTCACGGTTGTTTCGCGTTCCTCGCATTCGCCACTCCTTGTATGTATATTATTATTATTATTATATGTTAATATTCATTAGGCTTATGTGCCGGTGAGGAGGTCGCCACTAATGAACGTACGCCGCCGCCGTCGGTTCGCGTTATTATTGTACAATTATTTATAGTTACGGTCTTTGGATAATATTGATAATAATACTAATAAGAGAGTAATAATATTATTATTAATAATAATTGCTATTACCGTGCGCCGCGCGCGTTATTCGATACTCACACACTTGCGCCACGTGTGCGCGGTCGGACTCTCCGAGGTTCGAAACTTTCCTATTTTGCTACATAATATAATATTATATAATAATTATTGCGCGTAATACGACGCGAACGTGTGCTACGACGCAGCGGATAAAACACAATCCGATAACCCGGCCGGGCTTTTGTCTCTCGAACCCGATCAAAAGGTCCGTAGAGAAAAAACCGGCAAAACGCGTGGTCGTTTTTATTGCGTTTTATTCCGTACCACGGCGCGGCGGCGCGGGCGAGCCGTTTCCCGAGACTCATTTTTGTTTTACCGGTGAACACGTTACCACTGTGGTTACCACACGGTGGACGCACTAGTTGATTCCAGAGGGACGGGCGATTATTGGATTTCGTAATCGTTAATCGATTATTGCCGTATAATTATTATTAATTGGTTATTAATTAAAATTCGTTTTATTATTAAATAAACACGTGAAAAAAAAAAAAAAAAAAAAAAAAAACCCTCGCGTTGTATTTTCCCGCCACTACGTTTTTACACCCGACATCCCACAACATATTATAACTGAATTATTTTACTTCTTCAAATCTAATCTGACTTACAAAGCCAATAACAATACAAAATAACATGCAAATTGTATGGGGATAGGTGAACAATGAAAAAAAGAAAATGTCCGGTTAAAATTAATATATGTATAACCAATAAATAATTAGTGTATACAATTAACATAATTTATTGTATAATAATATATATATATTTTTGAAGAATAACCTCTAAATCGTTATAGTTTATTAAATTACACTAATAACGCCTGAATAAGAAGGCGCATTGCCAAACCGGATAACTTTTAATTTTAATTTTAATTTTTCAACTCAATTACCATTCGATAAAATCTTAAATCTACAAAAATATTATGTACAATTCTTCATCTTTGATCCATGTGGGCAAGTAGAATACGAATAAATCACAAGTTCGTCATTTTATGGTCGTATCTTGCGCCCGGGTAAGTCTTGTTATTCACACATCACGCAATATAGTCGTCACAGCGTTATGTGTAATAATAATAATAATAATAATAATATACTGTGAATAATAAATTTTATACTTTATGTATATATACCTCCAGGCTAAAACGCATTACCTACACGATATGAGCGTAATGTGCGACGGTAATAAACAACAAAGGGCAATCGGTGTGTCCGCAGCGGATTTTGACGTCATATAACGTTATAAAAGTTCACTGAGACTTTCTGAACGATAACAATTATCGTTATTATTATTAACAGAAACTAATATTTCGACATACATTATATGTGTGTGTGTGTGTATGCTGGGATGTTGTTTTTTTCCACGGGAAAATGTATAATGTGCCAAAATTATTGGTCGCCTATTCGTAACTAACTACCCATATTTATGGCTTCCGTAAAATATTAATATATATATATATATATATATATATATTTGTGCAAAACGTATTTGACATAGTTTGTGATTTATTTCAAAGGATGTACAGCGAGCCCACGCGCGGTATTCGTTTGAATACAGAGGGGGGGAGGAGGGGTCTAAGCAGAAAAAAAATGTCATCAGTTTAAAAAATGAGGTCACTAATGTTCCATCCATATCCGTATGGAAATATGATGAGACACGATCAAGCTTCGTCGGTTTGAAGGCTCTGCTTAGTGCGATAAAAGTTCAAAAAGCATAAGTTTGAGCATTTTGTCAGTAAAAAGAAAAAACCACTGGAAGGCGGAGGGGTAAAATTATTTCTACGCAAAACGTGACTTACACGAACGCGCGTCATGACCTGCTTACCTGTACCTTCACCTCCTCCAAATTAATGTCCTGAATTCGCCACTGGTTTCCATTGTATATCGTTTAATCAACAGAATGTATTTTAGATTCTGAACGAAGTGAAGAAGCTAGTGTTTTTACAATGATGTTTATTTATTTATTTTTTATTTTTATTTTTATTTTTTCCTGTGCACAACTTTTCGTATGGAAATACTTGTCCAAAAATTTCGATCAATAACTTTTTCAAACCGGATTCGTCTCTAGATTGTACTTTAAAGAGGTCATTTTTTGAATTTCTCAATTATTCAATTTTTTGTTCGGAAAAAACTACCCAAAATTTGACAAAAACGACTCGGAAACCATCATTTTTTCATTCGAATTTCATGAAAATTTACACATAGATACAAAATCATATAAGAAAGATTTTGGCGCAAGAATTTTTTGAAAATGTAAAAAAAAAATTTTGGACATTTTTCTAAAATTTTTTTTTTCTCATTTATTTATTATATTATTAACTTCACTCGTTCAGAATCGTTTTATTGAAGAAATGATTTATCGTTTCTTTAAAATTAAACACACCCGTCAAGAGAATCCCACCCGTCGTGCGAAGTATGTCCGGCTTTTTATCTTCTATATTCGTTCCAGTCGAGGCGGATTCCTTCCGGTCGAGTAACACTGTGTTACTGTTTCGTTTTTGATTCCGAGTGACGCGCCCTGAAAATTATTGCAAAATACACCTCTGGTGTCGATTAATATCACTCGTTTATAATATTGTATCGTTGAATTTCAAAACGCTCATACTTTGTCACACGGGCTGTCGTTTACCATATACGTTTTGCCCGAGGCGCTTTTCGATTGACAATAATAATAATAATAATAATGATCATCACAGGTTCGTTTCCGACGTACACGCGTCGTGTAGCAGGCACACGCCGATACGTGTGATATTACTTCCTCGAACGGTACTGTCAAATAACATTACTATAAATTTGTCCCGCCTGTCGAGTTTTTAATCAAAACTCCAGTCCGTCCGCCGTATCCACCTCTCGCACCCCGTTCGAAGTTATATTACTGAAATAATTCCGGCCCGATATCCCGCGCATAATATTATACACAATAATATTGCGAAACGAAAACCGAAAATCTGCCTCGAGTTGTGTCAACGATCGCGTACACGGGGGGGGGGGGCGGGGTGAAGAGGATGATGACCGGAAGTCGTACCGATTAAATTCACGAGTGTCACACGTACAATATATTATAATAGAATTATAACAGTAAATCTACCCCGTTCATAACGGTTATTATTATTATTGTTATTGTTATTGGAAATACAAAAATCGTATATATATAGAATTCGATGGATGGGGTAAAAATTGGAATGGAGTTGATCATTTTTATATAGATGGAGTTTGAACAACAGAATGGTTCAACGAGATTGAAAATATTATTAAAGTCGATGTTAGAGACAGGGCTGCCAACGATTCAGTTTTGAAAATCAAAATTCCTAATAAAAACAAAAATATATATATATATATAAAAAAAAGTAAATTAAAACATTGAAAACAAAACCGGACATTTATAACCGTTCCAAACAAATCGGTATGTTGATAGAGCCCGAATATCTTTTTTTAGTGGACAATTTTCAAAAATGCATTCCAAATTTATCCAATTTGGTTTATGTGTAATCGAAACCTTAGAAGTTGAACATTTATAATATTGCATTTTCATTGCCATTCCGTTGTCATATTATATATTATCAAAATGCATTGAAAAATTATTTCGATTTATTTTTTTTTATTGATTATTATTACTGTCAAACTCGTTTTTGGCTATTTTCTAGAACGTTTTTCGCCATAATTTAGTGCGTGTAAATGATATATTGGCGTTTTAAGACAAATAATCGCCGACTTCATAACGTTGTATAGGGTGGGTAGGCGAAATTTCGTAATCATGACGTTTTGTAACACACACTTGTTGCTCGAAATATTTTGGTTCCGCGCTCTGATGATTTAAAGTTTTCGTTAGAACACACGAGTATAATGTACGTTTAGATGTGCGTTGGAGTCTTGTCCGCGGGTGCTGCGAGTGCGGCATAATTTCTCGTGAAACGTTTCAAGACGTAGTGAGGGGGGGGGGGGTGAGGGTCTTAAATCTTCGACTGCGGGATAAGACTTTGGAACCGTAAATTACACACGTACCCGCGCGGTCGAATATATATATATATTGCACACTTAGTATTTTACTGTTGTGTTGTTATATAATAATAGCGTTCTGGCGGATCGTCGAGACCTTTGAAGACTTTGACGAATCGTTTCGATTCCGCGTCCGGCGGCGCTTAGGGGGGAGGGGGAGGGTTACGCGTCCGTCGACTACTACGGGAAAAGATTATTATTTTTCGTGTACACGATTTTATTATAATATATATTCGTCACTTCCGCCATAACCACGCGCAAAATCGTTAACATAATATTATATTACGGACGGTTTTGAAAATTATCAGTACTCAGTATTTGATCAGGGCCGGATCTAATATTTTTTTTTCTTTTTTTTTTTGCTTTGCCCGGGGCAAAAGATGAAATTAGCGCCTTTTTTTTTTTTTTTTTTTTTTTTTAGACACGGAATACGAAATTCGCTATATTATTTTATATTTAATTATTGCAAAGTAATCCATCATAATTCAGCCATCTATTACGCCACTGTTAATTGTTAATATACTTAAGCACCAGTTACTTTCTAAAATAATAAAAAAAAAGGTACTATACTAATACTAATATTAAAATAAAAATTGTTGCGTGACATATATTTTACAATAAAGCATTTTTGACAGATATCTAAAGTAATTTTACAAAAAAAAAAAAAAAAAATTGATGAAGCGAAAATTTTAATTTTTTATAATTCCAGTAAACCCTTTTAGATCCTGAGTGGAGTGAAGAAACTGGTGTTTTCACAATGATGTTTATTTTTTTTTTATTTTTTTTTTCTGTGTACAACTTTTCGTATAGAAATACTTGTCCAAAAGTTTCGATCAATAACTTTTTGAAATCCGATTCGCCTCTAAATTGTACTTTAACAAGGTCAGTTTTTGAATTTCTCAATTCTTCGATGTTTTTTTTGGAAAAAACTACCCAAAATTTGACAAAAACGACTCGAAAGCCATCATTTTTTGATCAGAATTTTAAATCAGAAATTTAAACATAGATAGAAAATCCTATAAAAAAGATTTTGGCGCAAGAAAATTTTGAAAATGTGAAAAAAAATGTTGGACATTTTTCGAAAATTTTTTTTTTTTTTCTTATATTATTAACTTTCTTCGTTCAGAATCGTTTTACTGAAGAAATGATTTATCGTTTCTTTAAAATTTAATACGCCCGTCAAGAATATACCACTCGTCGTGCGAAGTATGTCCGGCTTTTTTCATGGGGTGTTTTGAAAATAACGACTATTATTAATCTTCATTTTATTACATTGGAATACCCAAAATTTGACCAAAATATGTGCATATGTGTAATTATTATATACAGTGGTAATCCTTGTTCAGCTATATTTACTTTATCACGGTCATGACACCATAATAAAGTATAACTGATGACAACTAGAAACTGAAATAAATATAAAACAAATATCAAAATCACAAAAATGTTTAAACATTGTACGTTATATTATCGATCAATAAATTTTAAGTAATGTAATTTTTGGAAAAATAGAAAATTGATATGATCGTGTCTAACTTATAATATTATGATAAATATATTGGCTATATAAATATGTAATTTTTTTTTTTTAATTTTATCCCCGTTTGGTGGTGGTAGCGATGAAAATTTTTTGAAAGCAATAAAAATCAAAAGAAGAATAAAATTATAATATCATATAGAAATTTGAAAAAAAACGTACATTTGATACACATTTGATTTATTAACTAAAAATCAAAAAGTCCACCTTTTGGAATGAACGATAAAAAAGAGACATCTAACTCTAATACGGTATGTGGATTTTTGATTTTTTTCTACTAGCAGTAAAAAAAAAAAAAAAAAAAAAAAACATTAAATCGAATAGCTAACATTTTTACACAATTTGGCGGTCACGCGGGACCCGAAAGTTGGACCAATATTTGCGGTACCTATCGGGTCGACTTGTGGCCCCGGCTCAGGGTAAGTATACGTCTGCATATTATTATAATAAACACCGCGCAGTAGTGTTGTTGGAAATGAATAAATATTCAAAAGTTACGCAGAGATTATGGAGCAAAGTTTTTGCACTCTGTTATTTTTTAACCGGTCGATGTTTACATTTTTGACCGAAGAGCCTCTTCGTAAAAAAAACGAAATTCTGGTATACCGAAAGAAAAAGAAAAACTGTTCCGGAGAATACAGACATTTCCAATTCTAATTTAAAATCAATTGAATAACAATTAATTAGCGCGTCAGTGAAGCGGAACTGATATTTCAGTTATGCGAAATGTAAATTATTACCAACCGTTTTTACAAATTATAATTAAAAATACAGTTTCCACCGTTAATTATAAATACAGTTTCCACCAGTGTTTGAAAAAAAAAAAAAAATAAATAAATAAGTTACTCTGAATTTGTGAAGGAATTCCCTAAATTCATGAAGTAGGTGTAAATTTAACGCATTATTGCAACGACTCTCAAAAAAATTTCGAAAAGTTTCTAATATTCTCAAATGTCTACATTCAACGAAGGTGAATTTGTTTGATAATTTTATCCAAAATTCATATTTGTTTTGATATGAGAATCAATGTTTTGGATTTATCACTAAATAAATAAAATTTATTTTATACAATAGTTTTAAAAATAGTGATACTAGATTGTTTTCGAAAATAATGTGTTTAAAGTGCGATCTTAATGATAATCTACGGAAAGATTAAATTTCCTTAAAAAAAAAAAAAAAAATTCCTACTTAAAAATGTTGTCAAAAAAATAACAAAACAATGTCAAGAAATCTGATTTAATTTAACATTTATCTTTCATACAAAATAAAATAGAGAATACGGACAATGGGGAGTGCTCCAGCCCCTTAGCCACTTATCTAAGTACGCCACTGTGTGTGTGTGTGTGTGTGTGTGTGTGTGTGTGTGTTATATTTGATCCTAAAAAGTCTATGATGCTCTCAAATGATTTTCCAAAATAGGGGTGAAAATTCTGTCACACACACTTTTTAACATAAATTATTGATATTTCTAAGAGGCTCACTTGCGATCTCCTTAAATATTTTCAATGAACAATACCGATACACTAAAGGACACGTATTCCCATATACCTAACCGTGATATTATGACAATAACAGTTAAATTTTTTTTTTTTGAAAACGTATATTATACTGAATCTTTACATCTAAAGATAATAACGACAACAAAAACGATAAGAACTCGCATCATAATATATATTTTATATTATTCCTTTTTTTTTTTTTTTTTTTTTGTTTTGTTAAAATTCGCAATTGAATACCGAATGTATCGTTTAATCGTATTAAACTTTTATATCGTACAATTTCTTTCGTTCGTCCATTATTATAACGCTAAGTTTTTATGTCCAACAGAAGTAATAAAAATGAATTTATTTTACTACCGTCTTTTTTTTTTTTTTCATTTTCGTTTTCGTTTTCGTTTTATTTCTGTTATTAAATGAATTCTTCGACGTCCGTAATTTGTCAAGGAACTATCGCGTAGCACTTTTTCACAATAAAAAAAAAAAAATAAACAAATGAATTCGAAATTATCGCCACGTCGATCGGGGCTCCGACTGGCAGTCGTCGATATTAAACAGTCCGACGGAACACAGCGTGACACGTCTGAGAATAAATAATATTAGAAATGTAGATAAAGCTGACTTTTTATGTCGACGAGGTTGTATTTTGTATTTCCAACAATCCCCGACCGACGGATTTGCGATTTCGGATACGTTATTGTTATCATTATTCTTGTGTGCGACGCGATCCGTTATTGTTATCAGTACGATATCTTAAAAGTTTTTTTTGAACGTATGTAATAACACAAGATCGGCTTTTTAGAATAACCTCTGTTACACGTATTTGAACGTCAAATAATTTCCCGATATAAATACATATTATATAGATTGGAATCTTTTTACAGAAAAAAAAAAAAAATAAATAAATAAATTCGTAATAGGGAAAGGCAGACACCCAAAGTATTACACATCACACAATTTAATATAAATCAATAATTATCGGTAGGTATTCGATTTCATTATACTTTATTATACAAATTTACAACCTATTTAACTATAAATTTGCTGTCGTTAAATGTTATTGAATATGATCATAATTTACATTTCATTCATTTGACAAAATTCTTGTTCTAATAAAGAAATAAATAATCTTTTAGATACTGATGGAAATTTGCATATCAAAAAGACCTATAAATATACCACTGTCTCACGTGATCACGCCAATGATAGCTCTTTTACACGTACTGACGGTAAATGATAATTATTTTAGATTTTAAAATGTTATTTGATGTTTCAGTGTGTACAAAACGGTAACTGGTAAAAATACCCAAGAAAAAAATTCGAGTAAATAAAACACTGTGAAAATAATATCAATGGAAAAATTACCCGAGAAAATAATATCCAAAATAAATAATACACAAGGAAACTTCACCCGAAAGATTTTTTCCCCCTAAGTACGTTAGAAACCACAATGTTAGAAATAACATATTATAATATTATTATGATTGATTCTCTTTATTGATTCTATTTTCATAATAGGCATATTTGAAAAGCATATTATTTAAAATCAAAAGATAAAAGTACGTATTTACAAACAAATGCAAAATTTTATTAGTCTAGCACTTATTACTGATCATATTTATCACTTCAGTTTATTAATTGTCAAATTATAAAAATAATATTAAGACAAGCGCGTTCTAAAATATCAAAAAAAAAAAAGCCATTTAATAATATGATTTTAAAACAATTAAAAGTTTGTTAGAGTCTTCTGTTTATTAATTTAATTTTAAAACTTAAAGTTTCATGCCGAAAATTATGGTGAACTATCGATCTAAGACCATCTAGTGGAAAAAAAAAAAAACTAATTTAATGCCAGAGACTAACGTTTCCAGATGTTATTAAAAGGATTTTTAGGCACTTAATGTTTATTTATTATTATTATATTTTAATTAATACTTTTTTTTTTTTTTTTTTTTTATGCTACTTTCTCAACAGATTTCCCGGATATTGGAATATTATTATTAATGTTGATCAATTCGATTTCGCCGGAAAACATTTCGTCGTATTTGCATACGTACATTACGGAATAATGAAAGTTTTCAAATAGCAAACAGCCTGGCGCGACCCTTCCCCCCACCACAAGTTACAATATGTCACAGTTTGCCGACAGTAAGTCAAAGTAATCATTATTTAGTACATCTTAATGTCTGGAAAACTGGCTTCTTTAGTGGCAATCTTTACTTTTACAAACAAACGCCCCCGGGGTTAGTGAGCGCGCGCGCATGCGTGTGTGTGTGTGTGTGTGTGTGTGCAGCGAGTTTGTCAAAACTTTCAAGTGTTCTCTCCGCCTCTCTCAGCACCAGTTCCGAAACTCGTGTTGATAACAAACACGAATGATAGTTTTGCGTGTCGTGAGATCATTTGCCATTTAGGGGGTCTCTAAGATTTATAAACGGCGAGAAAGAACGACATCGATTGTATCGAGATGTAGGTAATTAACTAAAAATAATATCATGCAATATCGGTGAAATATATCTGATATATTCCCAAAATGCAAGGTTTATAAATAATCCATATCTAAAAAACCAGTTGTTCCCGACCGGTGAGGAATTTCCCCTAGAAGGGAATTAAGATAATGAGTCACAGGAATGAATAAATTCAGTGATGGTGAAATAACGAGAATTTTTTTTTTTTTTTGGTTAATTTTGTTGAAAAAATTAATTTAAAATCTATCTAAATATAGATAAAAAATAATAATTAGTCAAAATTTATGTGAGAATAAGAGATAAAAGATAATTCAAATTAAATTTTAGTTCACTTTTGTTAACTATAAAATGTTTAAAATACAATAAAAATATTTTTTGTTTTACGTATATTCAATAAAATAATAATATTTAAAGTTCATTATGTATTATATTTATATTAGTTTCACTAATATAAAATACTAAACTGTCTAACCTAATCTAACCTTTGTAACTACGCAAAGAATTGAGTATTTCATATCGAAAAAGCTGGTCACACTTCACATTATGGGTATTCTTTGCTCCTAGAGTGAGACTTGGGAGTGTTACATTTTAAATAAACTATAAATAATTTTTTCAAAAAAAAAAAACAGTTCTAAGTGAAGTTTCAGTTTAATAAGACAATTTTACTTGAAAATTATCACATTAATCACTATTCCAATGTCTTTTTTTTTTTTTTTTTATGAGCCAGATGTATATTCCCATTATAAATGAGAAAAAAAGTGTTAAAAATATTAAAAATTATTTCACCCACCGAAATGTTTTTCGTTTAACTGTTAAATGATGTTTAAATTTTCATTAGGTTTAAACTAAAAAAAAAAGTTTTAAATGCATATTTGTCAATATTTTATGTACTTTTTCTAAATTTAAAAAAAAAAACATTTGAGAATTTTGAAAAATCTCTTCTTTAAAGTACTATCTAGTGCTGAATTCTGATGCATAACGTTGCTGTTTGAAATTTTAGGATATGATTTCTATTCGAAAACGTGCCGATAGAATTGAAAAAAAAAAATAATGAAACAAATAATAAGAAATACACATCATTGTAAAAACTCTTAGTTTCTCACTTCACTCAGAATGTGAAAAAAGATCATCTTTAAGGGTTATTTATTTTGATAAATTTAATCGGTTAAGATCAGACTTAATAAAATAGAAAAATATAATTATTTCTTTAATTATTATTAAGATAAGATCAAAAATATTTAATTATTTATCTAGATATTTATTTGGATAATGCTCAACACTGAAAATAATTTAAACTTAAAAAAAAAAAAAAAAAAATAGTTATTTCTGCTATTTTCTAAATTCTAAAAGTAGTATATTAATTTAGATTCTGAGCAAAGCGAAGAAGCTTATGAATTTACAATGATGTTTATTTTTTCCCTCGTTCTGTAAACACTTTTTCGTATAGAAATATTAATCCAAAATCGTCGATCAGCCACTTTTTTGATTATTTAAGTATCGGTTCAAGATGGTACTTTATACTTAGCATTTCTCAAAATTCGCATTATTTCAAAGAGTTAAACACTTGACCCCGTTGTTGGTAACCACGACAACCACGATTTTCCATCGTTACAATAATGGTTACTATGATTATCATTATTACCTCGGTTCCATAGTTATTAACACAGTTATTTAATCGCCCCGAACGGGATTCTCAGCTGCCGTCGACTTCGCCGCGGTCGCCGCTGGTCGCGTGTTTCGAAAGAAACAATACAATCATCTTTTCGCAACTCCTCCGAAATTCGTTTTTCAGTTGCGGCGTAGTAAACACTAGCTTCTCCGCAGAATCTAAAATTAAATATAAAAAAACACGAAAAGTCTCCTTCTTCGTTTTTATCATCGCCTCGAACGAGATTCTCACCTGCCTGTCGACTTCTGCATGTGCAAAACAGCCCCGCGGAGAGGTCTCGGTTGTGTTCAAAAACTCGAACGATATCATTGTTCCGGACGAGCACTCGTTTTCAACGACTTAAAGGAGCTTTCCGGGGAGGGGGGGTGGTGGTGGTGAGTGGGCGATTCATAAAAACGCGGTCGATCTTTGCCGCCGGCGATACGGAAGATTAAAACTGCCAAACAACGGGTTGGAAACGATAATATTATGCACTTGAATATTGTGTATACACCACTTGTTATTTTTTAACGTTGTTATTGTGCGCGCGTAGGAGACGACTTCTTCGCGAGATACCGCAGCGGCTTTATATTTTAACGTACAGCTGCCGAATCATTATTATTATTATTATTATTATTATTATGTACTGTTTTGTTTTTAAAGGGCGACGTCGTTCTCGGTGGAGAAATTTACCCTCTGCGCTCGGCGGCGGCACTTCGATACTACTGGACGATACGGTCCATAAAACATGTCTTTCATTTATTAATTTATTTATATTATTTTTTTCCCCCTACGCCGGTTATTCATAAAATAATATAATATATTCTTAAACAATAGCATTTTATTAATTTTCTTATCAAAACGTTTTTCGATGAAGAATAAGAAGAAAGCTAAATTTTTGAGACATTTTACTTTGTTTTTCGAGGCGACGAGTCGTAAACAGTAATAATAATAATAATAATAATTAGCGTCTTTTGATCGAATATTCAATACGTTAATATTTGCATATTTGTTATCTTATTTTTTAAATTAATAACTGGCCAGAAAGAAAAAAGGCACATGTGAAGTTAATTAGTAGTATAACTAAATACTATATTATAATAATCAATAATTAGATCATTCGTTAACCCATGGTAATATATTATTATATTGAAGAAACAGCCATTTTTGAAAACATTTTCCATTGATGGAACTTTGTGGCTAAATGATATTTTTTTTAGATTATAAGTGGAGCGAAGAAACTGTTGTTTTTTTGGGGGAACTACGTTTATTTATTTACCACTCTAATTTAATTATTATTATTATTATTATTTTGATTTTCTGTAAATAATATTCTTCGTATAGAAATACTTTTCGAAACGTTTAAACTAGCAACTTTTTGAATCATAATTTTTTCTCTTGATGCTACATTTAAGAGTTTAATTCTATAAATTTTCAATAGTTTTCTCAATAATTTATGAAAAGTACCAAATACCCTTGATTTTAACCAGTTCCCCAGTGTAACTGGTTTCAATTTTAACAATATGTTACTCCAAACACAATGTCATATGATATAAGTTGGAACTTTTTCAGGTTGGAATAATAACACTGAGAATTTCAAATTAATTCCCTTTCTAAAATATCAACCAGAGCCTATTTCTGATGTAAAAGTTTGCCGCGAGTGAAACTTTCGGACGACTCATTCTATGTGCAAGTGTACACCGGAAAAAATTAACATAATACTAATATTTAATGTGTTGTATTACCGGACGATAATAGATATTAACGGGGTCGATTTGAAAGTTCCGGACCCCATTGAACCCTCCCGTAAAATATACACCGCTATTCCCCGACGACGATATTGTAAACATCGAGATGTTTTCCGTCGATTATGAAACGCGTCGGTACTTGAAATTTAAACGCGAATTGTTTATTTTCACCCGTGTACACTTATCGCAAAATAACTTACTCGTAATTTTTCCGGTGAACACGTAAAATTTGCTAAACTATCATTTTTTTTTTTTTTTTTTTTTTCATTTAGTTCGTGTCAGCTGTTTTGTGTACAGTAGTCGGTAGACGGCGTGTATCACATTATCTCACGTCCTACTTGTATATTGGAAGAGGGATTTGCAGAGCATGTTACTGTTTATCATATACGTAAAAGCTTATTTCCTCAGAAAACTAAAAATATTTGAATAGAAAAAATTAAATATCAATATAAATTTCTAGTGTTATCTATACCTATAGTTAAATTTAATTTATACTTAAAAAATTATTTGGTTTAGCTGCTGCTGTTTTCATTGAAAAACAATAATAAATTAAGGTAAAGTAAAGTGTAGACGAGCAAGTCGGACATACCAGCTGTACCATGGGTATTCTTCACTCCACAAATCAGGTACTCTTGGTAGGTCTGTTGTGAAGAAATGATTAATAATTTTTTTTTCAATAATACAATTATAACCACCAGGAGTATGCACTGACCCAAGTGACGTCACTTGGGGAGTGGCAGGGTGGGTGCATCTCCCCCCTTGTTGACATTTGCTTAGTGGTCCGCCGACCAAAGCCGAAGCCAACGATGGTCCACCGTTTATAATTATTATTTGTCTTATTTTAATATTACACTTACATTTTTACACGAAATATTGTATAAATTGACTATTTAAATCTCAATTCTATAAAATGCTATTCAATTTAGTATTTCTATATATAATTTATTTAATATTTGATTTTACGTGTCGAGTATAATGTACTAGATTAATATTTTTTTTTTTTTTTTGTAGAATGAAGATTGAATTCGGTGACTGTGCATTATAGGTTATTGTTCGAAATACTTTTATAAACGGAGAATTTAGCACTTCTTCTCAGCATAGAAGTCTCGAAGAAAACTCCATAACCGTCAAGCAACAAGCTGGTTATCACCATTTGTTCTATTCCATTAGGTTTTCACTGACTCCACGAAGGGAAAATGGCTAAAGTAAATCATGTGTGTGTGTGTGTGTGTGTGTGTGTGTGTGTTGAGCCTAACACGTTTTACAGATAATAATATCGACGTTTTCTATACAGAGCCCTCGAGCCGACGAAAAATTATTTATTTCATACGAGAAATAACAAAAAAATAACTTAGACCAGGAGTTCCCAAACTTTTGACATAGTGACAATTTTTTGGAAAATTTGAAACTTTAGTAACCTAGTACATAATATAGTGGGAAATTCCCTTTTGTTTCGTTACAACACCTACCGACCACGTAAAATTTTTAAAGCACAATACGATTTGTAATGTAATGGCAACCTACTATTGGGTAGCTAACGACTTTTTGGAAACCCCTGGCCTCGACAACAATTATTTAAAAAATATAAATAAGTGTATAGTTATGAAAATATAGAATATTTCACTAGGTAGTTATCGCATTTTATTCGTAGTATAAAAATGTATGTCACGGCATTTTACTTGACCGAGTGTAACGATAATATTATATGGTTTATCGATTGCAAAGTTAAAAGAGATGGGAACTAGCAGACACGGAACACATGACGTGATCAGAAGACTGTGTAAGTATATACGAAAGGATACCGCAGGTTCGTCCGAATATAACGATACCGATAAAACGCTTCGAAGTTTTCTAATCAGTGAGCCCAGCAATTTAAGTAACTGCCATATACCTATACAATAATCTTATTGTTTTCTGAGCACAGTTGTTTAAAGTGTAATCTCTCTCTCTATTTTTCTCTTTAAGACACGCACACGCACAAAGAATTAAACATTTTACAAGGGTTTGATAGGAAAAAAAAAATAAAAAATCGGAAAAAGTAGAGACAAATATTATAGCAATATTTATTTATTTTATTTGCAAACGGGCATGATAACCCAATTACACAATATATGGAGAAAAAGTGTACAATAATACAGATGAAAATTAATTACATAGTTCATAAAAACATAGAGCAAACAGAGTACTAAATAAATAATATGAAATAAACAATATAAAGTGTTGAATTAATATTAAGTACAAGGAATAAACTTAATGTAAAATGTAAAATTTAATATTAACATAAGTCATTACCTGAAATTTGGTAATTTAAATATTGCTTAAAGTTACATAATGAGTGAAAAGAAAATAAGTCAATGTTATATTTATTGTTAAGTTGCATAATACGGTAAATTTCTATTTTACACGTTCACAATTTGTTTATATTTGTCAGAAACTTAAAATTACTTATTGGTTTAATACATTAAAGTATGTTTAAATTAGTTATATCAAAACATTATATTTTTTTTATAAATATTTAACGTAATATTTAAGAATAAACCACTTATTTTTCTCAACATCAAACTGACATTATTTATATTGTCTCCAACTAACTTCAGTTAGTAAAACGATTCTGGAAGAAGTTAATAATATAAAGTACACTAATAGAAATAGACGGGCCAAATGCCTTGTTAGATTTACAGCATGACATAATAAATGTTTTATATTTTATACAATGAAAAAATAATATTGAGAGATAATATTTTATAATAATTATTCACTATTGGAACTAAATAAATTCCATATACGTATATTATTAATTACACATTGTAGTGTTAAATATACACAATATTTCACATAAAAATGTGTCTCTCGGTCAGATATAGTATTAAAAATCCATAACTATAAAATAATTTACCACTCGCATACTTATATTGCAAGTGTAAGAGCAAAAAACAATTGTAAAATTTTAAATAAGAATTTTTTTTCGAAATAATAATAGTT
>JAIPRM010001913.1:0-33792 GCA_025469315.1 Stegophylla sp. TES_Ste_2020 | reverse complement strand
AAATTTTCATAAAATTTGGATCAAAAAATTATGGTTTCCGAGTCGTTTTTGTCAAATTTGGGTAGTTTTTTCCAAAAAAAAAAATTGAAGAATTGAGAAATTCAAAAAATGACCTCTCTAGAGTACAATCTAGAGGCAAATCCGGTTTCAAAAAGTTATTGATCGAAACTTTTGGACAAGTATTTCTATACGAAAAGTTGTACACAGAAAAATAAAAAAAAATAAATAAACATCATTGTAAAAACACTAGCTTCTTCACTTCATTCCGAATCTAAAAAATACATTCAAAAATATTGAAATGTTACCAAGATATTGAAGGTAGTACGGGACTATTGATTAGAGGTAGCCAAATGTTCGACCGCAGACGATTTCAAAGTCGATCTTGTTAAAATGTATTTTTAATCAATTTTATTAAATATCCACCGATCGTAAAATTCGTTATTATCATCAGGGTTCGGGACCTTATAACATTTGCATATCCACCATAGACTTAATAAAACATATCAGAATGATTTACAAATTGATTTTATAATCCAGACAATGCAAATAAGAAAATTTAATTTTGTATATTTTCACATACTTTAGAATTATTTTTTATATTTTATGAGTTTTTGCATAATTAAATTATTTTGCATTATTAAATTATTTAAATTATTTTAACTCCACAAGTATAAAATATATTTTATAGTTTTTCGAAAAAAAATTATCTTCTTTTCGAATAAATATAAAATTATAGAATAACCTATTTATTTTTTTATTTTTTTTCGAAAATTCACTTTTGTGGAAATATAATATTTTAAGTTCAAGGCAGCAGAACTTATATTTATGTTTATCACTTAGAGATTTAAACTTCAAAACACGGCAGTATTAATCGTTATCACCAATAGTTAATTGGACACGGGTTATTCTGTACTTACCTATTTAAAAAGTAATATTCCTTAAAACTTGACACAATTTTTTTTTTGTAATTTTTTCCAACACTTTGTTCTTATCAAATCCTCCCCTTTTTTTAGTTAATAATGAAATATAAAACTAACTGAGAAAAAAATTATTATTATTTTTTATTTTTTGTGATGATAATGAACTTATAATTTTTTAGTAAAATTGTATTGAATAAACTGAAACTCCGAAGAGAATTGTTTAATTAAAGAAATTATTTATCATTTCTTTAAAAATTAACACACCCACTAAATTCTACAAAAACGGTGAAGAATACTGAATACACATGAAGCAAAGTATGTCCGACTTTTTATTATTCCATTTATTTATTTTTAGTTCATATTTACTACTTTTGTACTTATTTAGTTCAGCAGTTCCTTAGATTTCTCACAGTGACACAATTGCATATATTAATGTACCTTATGATACTATATTAACTTGATGTATTTCATGTGATAATAACACAAAAATGTATTATCAGAAAAAAAAATCACTTATGCTTTCGTTTTGTTCGTTTATAGCTAATTAGCAATCTATTTAAATATAATATATACATAAAATGGCATTACATACATTGCTAACAAAACTATTGTAGGTTAATTTATTTTTATTTAACATAATATAGTATAGTAAGTATAACAAATTAATACAAAAGGAACTAATTTTTATTTTAAATTTAAAAATAAACATCTTAATCATGTACACATTTTGATTAATGTTTTTTTCATTTTTGTTCACTTTTGAATTTTTACTTTCGATACAGACTACTTTTTTCTCATAGTAAATAATAATAATAACACACATTCATCAAACATCTATACAAATTTTACATTGTTTTTTTCTTAAATTTAATTGGTCAACTAAAAGCAATAAGACCATTTAATAAATATCTAATTACAAAATAATAATTATTATTATAATAATAAAATAAAATAAATACAATAATATAGACAATAATTAGTTTCCTTGGAAAACGTGTCTTCATTTAGTAGGTGAGGACACTACAGTGGCTTAATATTTTTTGTGTGTCGTTGACCAGTCTTGTAAAAATGCTCTTAATAAATGTTTATAATATGTATTTAAGTACTAACAATAGTATTCAAATACAAATACAGATATATTTTAAAGTATTTATAAGTGTATTTTAAATATTTTTCACAAAATTATTCAAAACAAGTATTCCAATACTTCAGTAGATACTTTCAACATTTTTATTGAAGCACTTTATAAGATTGTCACCGAATGAATACATTAAATATGTATAAATGTGCACGTAACAAAAGGTGATAATCTTGAACGTGTGAATTTTTTTGAACATTTAAACCTTTTAGTTTTAATATAAAAAAATACACAAATTTTACCAACACTTGTATTTATGTGATATAGTATTATAGTTGAATAAAGCGAATACTTTATTTAAGACTCCTATATTGTTGTCACTGAACATAATTTTGAAGTTGGTTTATGATCTTGTTTTGGTTAATCGTTCATTTCCATAGCCTGAAACACAAACAAAAAGAAAAAGATATAATTTTCATAAACCTTGCCACAAATACGGGTACACGTAAAGATATGTTTTTTTTTAATCAATAACTTTATTATATTTTGTGTTAATAAGCAAATAAATACAAAGTTGGATTGTTTTTTATTTTTAATAAATAAGAAAATTATAATCGGCCAACACGAAGCATGAAAAATTTTCAATCCCCAATTGAAGAAAAAATCTCATCATTACTACAATTTACTGTTTTCAAAACTCTGTAAAATATGCCACAATTTTACATTCCAATTTCGCATACACGTCCCCCTCTGACACTGAACTTTGGATATTCAAAACTCTGATCAAAGAGTTTTTGAATCAGGTTAGTTTGACATTCAATACCGAAATTAAAACTATATACATTACATAAACATAGCTTTGGCCGGAGCTTTTTGTAGATTCTTTTTTGTTTTCTCCGTTGGGCGAAACCAACAATCACAGTAAAACACTGTTGCTGAGTGTTGCAGTATTATTTTAAAAGACCATCAATTCCAATTATTGGTTTACTTATTACTGCAACTGCAGTTATCGCCTTAGGCGTTACCCGCTCCGCGTTTGTTCAAAACGGAAACCATGCGTGACCAAACTATAATAGTTGTATACGATCATAGCTTCATATAACGTCCTGTTACATTTACCATATACAATATACATAAATATATATTTAATTTGTGCATGTGTGTGCGTGTAAGGTCTGTCATCTACGGCTGTAGGTATCTACAGCTGTTGCTAGCCACGTTCGAAAACGACAAACAATATAGTTAACGGTATATCGACAATGCGGTTGACTACGAACAATTGCGCATGTATGCACATGAAAACATAGGAAAGTTCTTCTCGGTTCAAGACAAAAGTTTTCTAAAATATAATGTTTTGAAAACTGGTCAATCATTACACTTACACCTTTTTTTGATTATATGTTAAGGAATTTAAGTATACAAATATATTTTTTATTTTAGATTGTGAGCGAAAAAATAAGCAAATGTCTGGCAAATCAGGGTAGCAGCACTCGTCGAAAAGTTTTATCCAGCATTTTCACAGGTCAGAAATTTTATGCGGTTAGTACCTACTTTAATGAAATCATTTTTTGAGATTCTCAACACTTTTTTCAAGTGTAGGGCAAAGTGTACGGAACATTTGGATAAAGTCGATAAAATATGCCATAAACTAAGTCTCAAGAAATCGGTTTTAGGTTTTTAGCTGCAACTCCAAAAAAATAAAAGTGCTTAGGTTAGTGCTTAGGTTATATATTTATTGATAATTAAAGCACTGTAAGTATATTGAAAACTATTGTTAAAAAAAGCCAGATTCCCTTTCAATGTTATTTTATAACATTTGCATTTTATTGTTGTAAGAGTTTAAATTGATAAAGAAGTTTACTCATAAAAAAGCTTCATTTTATATCAACTTGTGTTGAAATCGATTAAATAAATTCCTATCTTAGAGTTTTATTTAAAATAAAACAAAATTAATAATTGTTAAGAATAATTTAATCAACGTGGATTATTCTAGAAATGTTCCAAAATAGATAAGAGAAATCTTTGTGAAGTTCCAGCTTAAATTTCTAATCTATAAAAATGCTGGATAAAACTTTTGGACAAGCTGTAGCTACTAGCCTAAATTGTGATAAAATATATAAAAAAAAAAAACAGAAATACTTAGCATCATTGGTGTTCTTCACTCCTTAGGTGGAACTTAGAAGTTGGAGGGTGTCTTAAATATTAAAGAAACGAGAAGTCATTAAAAAAGATTCTTGATTCTGAGTAGAGCTCCAGTTTATTCAATGAAAATTTACTTAAAAATTTTGAAGTTTAAAATTTTTTTTGATATAGTCTATATTACACCAAAGCTCCACATAGAATCGTTTAATTAAAAAAATAATTTATTAATTTTTTAAAATTAAACACATTTTCACTTCACTATCCTATCTCAGGAGTGAAAAATACCCATTAACCATAATGTGAACTTCGAACAGTATGTCCGGATATGTTTAATTTATTGTCGCAATGATTCTCAAACTGGAGGTCGCGACCCCTTAGGGAGTTGCAGGAAAATTGTTTAGGTAATTAGTTTGTTATTCTTTTTATTATTATCATATATTTAACAATAATTTGGGATTTCTGATAAAAATGTACGTTTATATTTATCAAGTTTATAATATTTTAATTTTAATACAATAATAATTACAATAATTTGACAATACTTTTTAATACTATCATAGTAAAAGGGTTGTTTAAAATATTTATAGCAATATAGGGATCGCGGCCTCAAAAATATTGAGTACCACTGCATTTTCACGCGTGATCTTTACGTCACAATTTAAATACAGTGTTTTACCATCGTTTTAAAATATTTTCAAATCGTTAAGATTTTCAAGAAATATCCGATCTAACACGTCTATGAGTGTACATTAATATTCGCATTTAAATTTTGACGAAGAAGCCCCCACGGGAAGCCGTCGAAAACGAGATTTAAACAATTTCGGATCGGTCGAAAAACGAAACACGGTCAGTGTAAAGCGAAAAGAAATGCATATCGTGTACTACTTAAAATATAATAATTATGATAACATGGTGGACGACAATCCGTGCGTTCGAGACTTCCGGGCGGAAGTGTCCACTTAAATACCGACTTTCGGAACAGGCGACGTACGTTTTGGCGGACACATAGACTGGTCAGTCAGTGATACACGAGTGTGTACCAGCGACAACTTGTTTAATAACACCGCCGCGGCCCGCCGTCGCCGCCACGCCGGGCCATCATGAGACTGACGTGTGCTCGTCACGCGAGCGTGTGTGGTCGCGTCGGTTGCGGCACGATCAAACCACCGCCGGCCGGGATGACGACGACAGCTACGGCGATCAATGATACCCAAACGGCGTTTATAACGATTATAATACTCATTGTTGACATTATCTTTCGGTTTAAAATAAGTGCGCAGCTCCGCTGGTAGCTTCTATGAAGGATGATAAATTATTGTGACCTCAATAATAATAATAATAATTGTCTCCTATCCACCACCTCCCTCCCCCTCGCCGAGAAAGTAAATCAAACAAATAATGCCCAAATGACGCGGAATAACGCGGAATATGTGTGCATACAAATTTAGTTATGCGTAAAAATAAAATAAAATAATTTTTAAAAAATAAAATAAACTCATTAGAACAATATTAAGAGTCGAATTTGTGAGGTTTAAAACACAATAGTGTAATCAAACTTTCGATTTTGTAAACTACATCGCTACTTTATAATATAAGCTTTGTAATAAAATAAAAAATCCCATTTCTCTTAATATGTACACAGAGTGGCGTGAACTAGGGGTCACAAGGATTGCCGTTGCGACCCTCAAGCAAATATAGACAAAAATGTCTGTGTAATTACAAATTATAAGTGTTATTGAAAAGTACAAATTTTGTTCTAATTCCCATAGGATAATAGTAATTTTATTTCTCATAACTTGTTACTGGTGAATTTATTTATTTCGAGTTATTTTTAATAATATGAAGTTATTATTTTTCGGTTATAAGCGGTAGATATCTTTTTTGATATACTTTTAAAAGTATTAATAATAAATTATTATTAATGAGGTGGATAATAAAGCACCCCATGTGTCTCCGAGTGTTTGAAAAATTTTCCGATCAAATATTTTGCTCAACTTACGCCACCACGTATTTTCCAAGTAAATTTTTTACTCTAATACTGGGTTTTAATCGATAACATTGATACTTAATCCATTTATACATATTTTAATATATTTTTGTAAATTTATTATGAAGTTGCATCTAGATTATTAGTGATCAAATTAAAATAAGAAAACAGAATAGCTTTTTTTTAAAGAAAAAAATATTTGTTGTATTTGTATGATATATTAAGATGAAAATATAATCCAAAGCACCTTTGCATTATAATAATTTAATTTCAAATTTTTCATTTAAGGCTCTTCCAAACACGTATTTTTCAAGTTGTACATAAGAAATTGTCAGGTAGTCTTTGTGTGGGTAGTAAATTATTTTTAACGGTTTAGTCCTCGCCAAAACAACTATTATCCGCATCTATGCATATTTTTTATCTGCTTTATTTACGATAAAAATTGTTCATACAAATACTAAACTAATTTATAACCAAAATTTTGCACATTTTTCATTGATCGATGTATATATTTTACATACTTAAAATGTTTAATGAATTATTTGGTGTTAAAAATTTGTGATATTTTTAGTTTCATACTTTACTTAAATGTGTTATATTTATTATTGATTAATTATTAATTTAAATGATGCTCTAAATGTTTGACCCGTCAAGAGCTAGGTACCAATACAAGTTTTATCGTCTTTATCTATTTAACGGGAAATTTGTAGCAAAATAAAAACATTGTACGTAGCATATGTATATTATTGTGGCGTTGAAATTAAATTTAGAGTTTTTAAAACTTATCAGCAAATTTAATGAAGGGATTTTTCAAAGGTTTGAGATATTTATTTGCAAAATAATTGGTGAAGAAATTACGGTATTTTAAGTTTTAGATTTTTAAATTCGGAAATAACTTAAACTTCTTTGCTAGGTAATATTTTACATAAATGACACAGCATAGCCACGAAAATATTCTCTTTAAATTTGGTATCAGATGTTTAAACACTAAATTTCACTCGACCGTCCAAACATTAGTTTTACATTCATTAAATAGTGCTTATGACCTCTTATGCTGCCCGTAAGACGGACCGATAAGAAAACTTGTGCCGACATCCCATAAATTGTATTATGTATTATGATGACATTACAATATGATATTAATTGTGACTCGTGTTCGGAATGTTGGTAATGATGAAAACATCTCATTATGAACGCAAAGTTTTTTTTTACACTGATCTACTAAATGGCAAAGGTACTTTTGAACTTTTCTATGAATTTGTCGTAAATAAATAATTGTCATACTGTTGTAGTGACATAATGTATAAGTGACTGGATTATAGCATTTTTTTCAGGTATTTATGAGCCCCCCCTAAGCACCTCCTCATTTCCTCTTATGTAATTGGCATTAATCGTTTTTAGCAATAGCAGATAAATGTAGATTAACCCTATCGAAAAGCTTTGGATACACGTCAATCTATATTCTATATCATAATAATATACTATAATATTATCTATAAATTGGACATACACATTTATGCGAGTTGTAAAACATTTTAATTATGAAATAGAAACTTAAAAACATTTTGCAAGCGCGCATGTTTCAAAAAATGAAGTGTGATCAGGAAAATAAATGAATATTTTGAAATAGTTTTACCGCAATACATTCTTTCCTTAAATATTAATATTAATAGTTTTTCGACTAGTGTGACTTCTACTAGTTATATCATAGCAGTATTACTCCATTAATTTAGATATTATTATAATTACTTTTTAGTAAGTTATATAGTAAGTTACGATACATCTTTTTTAGTGCATTCGAATGATCAACGTGTAGAAAATAGAAGTATTGTAACTTTTTGGACTCAAACACCCACAAAACACAGGTTTTTTCAGTGGGAGTCATAAACCCGAATATGTCGAAAAAGCGATTGTCATTTTATGTTTTATTGTTGCAGTTGTTTTATTAATGTCGCATTATCATCATGTATATAAACATATAATACTTATACACGGGACCCATTAAACAAGTAAATAACAATAAAAAGCAGTACTCACTTGTGCCACCAGCTGTTCTTCTTCCTCCTTAGTAACCATGACCGTGCTATGGTTGTACAGTCCTTGGGCCATCAGCTGTAGAGCCAGTGGGTTCTTAGTGCCACTCGCCTTCTTGATCTTGGCCCTCTTGTTCTGGAACCATATCTTAATCTGAGCCTCGTTCAGCCCCAGCTCGTTAGCCAGCTCCTGTCGTCGTCTTTCGGTCAAGTATCGGTTCTCCGTGAACTCCTTCTTGAGCCGGGCTAGCTGGTCGCCACTGAAAGCAGTCCTCGGTCTTTTCTCGTCTTGCTGCTGCTTATCCTTTTTCTTTGCCCTCCTCGTTCGGGGACCTAAAATGCAACACATAAAAAACTAGTTACTAAAAGTTTTATATCAAAATAATATTTTTTCTTAATAATAATATAAAATAACATTATTGATATTCATTAACTTTAAAAAATAAAGTTACAATAAGTAAATAGTTTGATAATAAAAAGACTTGAGCTGGTGCGAAACTTAAGCTCCATGAAGTATTATGATAATATTAAATAACGTAAATATTTTTATTTAACCTACACTCTATATGTTTGACATTGTACAGGTCCGGATTTTAGGTTGTGAGAGTCTATAAGCTAGGAAATTAGTGAGATCTCTAATATAAGTAATATTTAAAGCTATAAACTAAAAAATTTGTTATATGGGAAAATTTAGAATAAATTGATATTTCTTGGTAAAGGTTGCCATAATTATTTTCTTAATTAAAATTGCGATACAAAACTGGCTGACTACAAAATAATTTTTTTGTAATATTAATATACTTTAAAATTTTTAAGTAAAAGAATGAAGTGTTTTGTACAAACATAAGAAAAGTCTATTTTTATAAATTATTCAGAATAAGCAAAGTCACAATTAAAAATCATTTTCTTGTATAAGCAAAGGTTCCACTCAGATCTGTTTTATTGAAGAAATGATATATCGTTTCTTTAAAATTTAACACAGCCACCAAATTCCACCCGCGGAGAGAAGAATATCTATAGTGCAAAGTATGTCTAGCTTTATTTTTCTACATCTTGATGATTGATGTTTTTTAATGAATATAAAAGTCCAAATCTAGAACATATTTATTCGAATGTGAAAATTATTTGTTCCAAAGAAGACAAAAATTATTCAATAACTGGTGAATAATGTTTTATTTTAAATTTTTAAGATTTTCTTTTATATTTTGGCCATAATCTAATAGATTTACTCAAAAATTTTGTTGATGCTTGCAGTACAAACTGAAATCATTGGTTAGATACAATTTTTTCTCTGTATATTTCATAATTAGAAAAACATTGATAACTTCGATAACTTCAAAACAGCTATTGCAGTATTAAGATCTAAAGTATACGTTTGAAGTAATAAGTGGTTAGTATTGTCAACTCTATCCACAATTTCATACCAAATCACAGTATAAATTCTAAAAAAAATGAAAAAAGGCCTAATACATTAATTATTCTCTTATGTTCTGGAAAATTTTTTTTTATTAGGACCCAATATAGTCATACAATACAGTGCCTATTTTAATACGGCCCTGGTGTTGTCACTAAGCGGAATATAGGGTTGATAATTTTAAATACTTAGATACACTTATACAATATAAGTGTACGTTTGCACTATATACGTAATAGATGTTGAAAAATAGGGTAAAAATGATAAAGGAGTAATCTATTATGCCTCAAATAATATCGTACTAACAACGATCTGATAATTACCGCGTATACCCCTAATAAAATTACAAAAAAAAAAAATCATTTAAAATTTAAAGAAGTTAAAATGGTGTACTGAAATTAGTACCTCCACTTCATTTTCGTAACAACTTGCACCCGCTGACGTCTATTAGCAGATCCGTAGTTTTATAAAAAAAAAAGTAATTAATGTATACTAAACGATTGCATTTACATACACTCACATACATGGGTAGATTGTAGATGGACACATGAAGATATAACCGGTCAGATGATGTTTCGTGTGTGGTCACAAACGGAAGTATGGTAATTATAAATTTATTCAAATTAAATTAATACGTAATTTTTAGATTCAGAGTGAACAGAAGAAGTTATAGTAGTTTTACAGTCATGTTATTTTTTTTTTCTGCGAACAGTTTTCATTTAGTTCAACTCATTCAAAAGCTTCGTCCAGCAACTTTATAGATTGAAAATTGACTTCGGATAATGCAATATACTGGTAATTTTTATAAACTCTAAATAATTATGGATTAAACGAGTGGCCATGAATTATTCTGTTATTAAGTATTCTAAAAGTAATATTGCTTAAATCTTAAAAATTTAAATAACACTTAATCACAGATGAATTTCAGATAAAATTTAGAACTCAGTATATTTAGTATGTTTAATATAAATAAACTAAGTCATGTCAAGAAAATCAGGAAGTATACTAGTTGTGGTCAAAGTTCAAAAATACATACCAGACTCGACATTACTTGACAAAAATGAGATTCTTGCATAGCAAGTTGATTATCAAGATAAAACGTCCCCACTTTGCATAGAAAGCTGAGGGTTGATATCGATTTGAATCAAGCGCGAAGCGCGAGGGGCACGATACAAACTTGCGAAGCAAGTGAGGTGAGTTTTTGAAGGGAGCAAAACGATGTACAATGTCATAATAGCGTAAACTATTTTATCGAGCTATAGGCTATTGAGCTCATACCCAAAAAATCTATGAAAATTAATCACTAAACATATTATTATGGGAACTCATTATGACCTCAAAGAATGACTGCTATTAGCGTTATGACCGAAATTTGGATATTTACATAACCACAACTCGGATATCTCCCTATCATAAAAATTGTCCTTCACCGTAACTAGTACGCAGCCAAAAATCAAGAAGGCAATTCATTTTAAAGAATTTGTAGGTAAATTATTTCTTCAAAACGACGATTCTGAGATTAAGTTAATAATGTAGAACAATAATGATTGCCGTGTTTATATTGAGTATGTAAAATAATTTATAACCATTTCATTATTCGTGAAAATAATTAATTAAGCTATGTTTTGAAATTTAAAACTTAAAGTATTAAAAAATATTTAGTAATTATTATTTGTATAATTAACTAAAACTTAGCTCAAAACTGTTTAATTGAAGTAATAATTTATCATTTATTTTAAACTCCATAGTCTTCATAACTGATTATCATTTTCGAAGTCAAGTTTCATTTCAAGAGGGCAAATCATGTATATAATAATATGTTGCCATTTATTTGTTATAATTGGGACACAAAGTATAGTGTTTATTTAACCTTAAACTTAATTATTAAATTTCCCAAAAAAATATCAATTGTGTGTAATGTACTGTATCAACTGTATGTAATTTCTACCTCCAAGAGAAAAATAAATTAAAAACCTTACACATACGATAAAGGAACGTAAAATTGAAGACATTATCATAAAATTATTTTGATGTTTGTTATTTATACTTTTTCAAAACTACATTATCATATAAAATATATTATAACTATATACCCGTTATAGCCGTTATATCATGTTGCACACACAAAACTCGGTGTAGTCAAAACATTTTTGAATGACATTCAATAAAAAAAAAAATGGTCATATTATTTTTTACGATATGTTAACTAGTATATTATATTGATGCTTTTTAGTAGAACTTCAGTCAAATTCAATAAAACTACCTGGGAAAACGAATAAAAACTAATCGTATACATAAATCGTATGAAAAACTTGGTTGATGGTACGATTATTAAAATAATATGATGAACAAGAACATCAAGAACTTCGACTTTTTTTGCATTTTAAAATTTTAATATTTATATTACCAGTACAGTATTATTTATTTGCATAATATACCTAGTCATTAATTTTAATAAAATACTCATATTTATTTATTATTTTATGGTTAATAATATTAAAATAAAATTTAAGATAAACAATATATATTCATTGCAGAAACATAAAAAAGGTAACTTTCTTGAACATTATGCTAATATTATTTATTTTTATTTTTTACAACCGTAAAATTTATATTAAAAAATAACACTAATTACTCATTAATTTACAGTTCCGATATTATTAATCAATACGATTATTTTTATAACCTAATGTTACTTAAAATTGAACCTATGCTAAATTATCACATTTGAATTATAAATCAATTGGTATTTATTATCTTTTGAGTCCCAACCTTTATGACGATAATATGATTTATTCTAGGCGTCTAGAGTTCATTAATACAAACCGATTTTATAATTTATATGTACTACGTATATATTATTATTTTATTACACGTGTACCTACCAAATACGTTTCGTAGGCGTTTTCGTTTTATAATATTGTCTTTAGACGTCGGTCATATGAATTACTACGAAGGGAAAATGCATAGTTGGTTCACAATTACCCCTATACAAATACAGTGAACAACCAACCCAATGCTAAAATATATTAATAATAAAGTAGTGTGATTTATTTTTTTTTGCAATGTAGTGTTCCTATTTCCGTATTTCTAATAACACTTAAACCTACGCTATTTGTCAATTATTGTAGCTCGATCTAGTTACTTGATGTAAAATAAAAAATGAAAAATAAAAAACGTAGGTACATCATGAATTATTATCAATTGCTATATTTTTAATGGGTAAATGCAGTAAGTCTTATGGATCGATATTTACGAAAAACCCACATATTGTATATTACAGATAAAAGTGTAAAAGGTAATTATTGTAATAATCCTACGCAGCAAAATAATATATGAAAACAAAAACATTTGAAACCTATGATTTTTAGTTTGGATTTGATTAGAGAGTTGTTATACTTCGGAAAAATTCTAATAAAATATAAATTTGGTAAGGATGACAAAGCGTTCAATAATATTTTCTTCGTAATTAATATGTTTTTCGTAAATGAGATGCACACATAAGGTAGATTATTGGTATTTGCTTATCCTTAATAATTTTCATCCAAAATTCGTGAGGTCGAAGAATGAGCAAAACTTAACGGTATCACAGTATCTCGTAGAATTTTTTCGTACGGCCAAATCGAATGTATAAAATTAACACGGGAAATCAGTTTTATTACGGATTTTCGATAATTAATTGGATGTACACATCGACGGGTTGCATGGGGTGGGTGGGGGAGGTCAGTAGGGCACTGGGTATACCCGTACAAATAAAATATAAATAATCGTACAAGCGAACACGCTAGCCGACGTTCGTAATATGTGTCCCCGATAAATATAAATAATACCCCGTCCCCGTCACGGTGCCTGAGGACTGAATATTTTACGTCCATGCGATCATTAAAATAAATGTCATACTATACGGTCCGCTCGCACCGATACAATATGCCGTGTATACGTCTTAAGTGGTGATGTACGTAACGTAACGTGTAAAATAATATACTGTTTGGACGCTAGATGAGTCACAGCCGCGCCACCGTTACTCAAACAATATAAAAAACATTATTTCATTTTTTATTTTTCCTATTTAAATAACGCGTAAACGTATGCGGGTCTAATGTCATTATTATTACTATTTTGTCAGTGTAGGCGTCGTGTGCGGAGAGGAGTCGTCGTCGTCCGTTGTTGTTACCTGGACGAACACGCGCATTTACACTCGGAAAGTATAAATTCAAAATGTACAGCACTGAGAGTAACGAACGGATTATAAAATATTATATTAAATAACGTGCACGCGGTTTTTTTTTTTTTTAATTTTTCTTTTTAATACTCTTTGGATCCTATTACGCGCGCGTGTCCGAGACGACGACGATCTGTCAAACTAACGAATTTCTCTAATTATTCAGAAATACACGTCGTCCTGCCGCCACCGCCGTCACTACTGCTGCTGCAACTACAAACCCGCCCACAGATAATTTTCTCCGGCTACATTACGTTTGTGCGCCTTTTCCCGGCGGCCTGGCCGTCACCCCGTAATGAAATAATCTCGAAATAATGTCTCTCATGCACATTGCACACGTCGTCGTTACGTTACGCATAAATACGAATATTAATTGTCGAAAAAAAAACCCCCAGTGGTGCGACGCGTGATTCAAGCTTGTGCGCGTCATTTGCAACTTTATTTATGCGTAATCCTAACCTAACCGCACCATATATATTTTAATCTGTGCTACGACTTTATTTACTCGACTCGAAATGATAGTATTAATTATATTATTACACTTGTATACAATTCGTATATTCGAAAAAAACCAAAATAAATGGGTTCGTTTTATGATCATTGTTATTTTAAATTTATGATTATTTAGTATTGAAATTGGCTTCATCAGACAACTTTTCATTGAAAATAATTAAATTAAGAAAAAAAAAAAATAGGTACAATATTTCAATACTTATTTTGATTGTCGAATATTGCTAATTATTATTTTCGAAAAGTAATATGAACATACAAAATATAGTAAGTAGATATTTTGTATAATTAATATGTAATATGTAATATAATTAGAGTTAAAATAGTATTCAAAATAATCGTAAATAATAAGAAGCATTTAGTTAAATAAATGTACTACTTGAAGACACTTCAAATTTTAAAATTTTAAAATCGATTTTACATATATTTTTAAAACATTCTTCAGATTAATTTTTATTAGTAGAATGCATTTATCCAACATTTAGAAATTTTCGATTTTAACAAAATGAACTCAATTCTATTTTAAGTTTGAGTTGCAATTGAGTCAACTCTAAAGTTGACTTTATCATTAAGTCAAATGAGGTGATAACATCACAATTATAAGACTTTTTAAAAAATGAAAGAAAGACATCTGTTTAAAAATATTAGAATTGATGGATTTTACCCACTCAAACAAAAAAAAACTGGGAATTGTTAAAAAAATTAGTATTAGATTATAATAATAACCAGTAACTTGAAATTTTCACCTATCTTCATGAGTTGTGTAATACTGACAAAAAACAATTTCTAAAAATTGTTGAAACGGTATGGTTGTACATTTCTTGTCAATTTTTAAAATGTGCAAAAATGCTGTTCCATAGATTTAATATCTAGAATTCTATAAAAAACTACAAAGCAAAGCAATCTTTAAAATATAACTTAGATTCTAGCGCATCTAGAGACATAGAGACTTCTACCAGCAGTCAAATTAAATATTTATGCTTTTGTCTACTTTCATAATCTTTAGTTATGAAACAGTTCAGAATCCTCGATATAGTTAGAGTAGGATTATAACCTCTGATTATATTGGCTTTCTAGAGAAGCAAAATACTCGATTTTTGGAGGGTCATATAAGTTAACTAGAAACTTTCCCTAAGAAAATTTCCTAATAGATAATGTTATTTATACTTAGAACTATCTCCAGTTAAATTTTTGAGTCATTGAAAGATTTCAGAAATTGGAGCATTACTTTAAAATTTTGAAAAATTGCAGTTTTCGAAAAAATTACGATTTTTAAATGTTTGTAACTCATGACTTTTGCAAATGTACAAAAATTTGGTAACAAAATTGATAAAAATAATAAAATGCCATAAGCTAAAAATTTGGTACTATTTTAACTGCCATCTAAAGATGGTCAAATTTCGATCGACTTTATTTTTATTCAATATGCCCAAAAAAATGTCTTGTGATAATTGAAGTTTCGAAAATGTATTGATGAATATGAAAAATAAAGACAAAAAATATGAAACTCACAAAATTAAAATCAGTTAAATGTTAAAAAAAGATATGGCTCATTGAAAATAGGACAAAAAGAGTCTATTTTGTGCCATTGGCGGGAGAGAAATGCACTTAGAGGGATAAAAATGTACCCAAAGATTTCTTTTCAAAGTTTCAAGTTTCCAAGTTGAGCGAAATTTGTGACTTTCCCCGAGGTAAGTTTTGTCAAGGTAAAAAATGACAACTCATATTTATATAAATATCAAAATACATAGTCAATAGTATCGTATGCGAAAATTGTTACGGAATTTTAAATTGAAAATTGTAAGAGATAACAAATTAAAAAAAAGGATATTTTCAAAGTTCCATATTAAGCTCAAAGGAGATTAAACTGTTCTTAAATGTAACTATGTAACTATTCACGATCATGACAGATATCGTATGAAAATAACATTCATACACCAATTTTGAAGGAATGTACTATCATTATTAATATATATATTATAGTATTTTTGTTGTGTAGTAAATATTGTTACTAACCTATGGGTCTGTAAATATTTTTTCATTTTTAAAGTCATGGCCATAATATTAGTTTTGAGATAATTATTCTAGTTTTTAACACTGATTTTTATAAATAAAGCAAAATTATTTATTAATACTTAAAAAAATTTAGTTTGTTTATTAAAAATATTTTTTTCTTATTTTTCAAACAATATGTAAATATTATGAATTGATTAATGGTGAAAATATAAATGTTTTTGAAGTTTTTTATATTTCTGCTAATTTTAGTGAAAATAATTTTAGTATAATAATATAATAATTCAAAATAATTTAAAAATTGTTGTAGAAAAAACAAAAACAAAAAAAAAATAAATATTAATTCTCACAAGATAAAAAAATAATTAAATCAATATAATTTATGTTTATCACAAACTAACTTATTAATAATATATAAATATATAGCTGTGTACCTAATAAATATTATATTCACAAGGTGACTCACGAGGACTTATACATAGTGATTAATAAAGTTAATCAAATTCTGTTTTATTTTAAAAGACTTACAAAGATTAAAAATATTTCATATTTTGATTTAATTTAAATTTGTAATTAAAATATAATAGGTCAAATTTATAAACAGTCAGTATAATATATAAATATAAAATAATATAATTTTATTGTTTCAATGATGATATTAAAATATAATCTTATTGGCAATGTGAAATTCATCTGTAAATGTTTTTACTTCAGCACCTCCATCCATCAAGGAATAAACTATACGGTTTTTACACTACCAAAGTAACATCCTTATACCAACAATGCTAATGATCTGGACTTCAAACCTAAATACCTGCAATTCCTAAATAACCATTTTTTTGTAATAACTATGACTTGAATTTTTGCAGTCTTAAAATAAACGGAACCTTAGTCCTATACAAAAAAAATATTAAAATGTCCACATAGGTGGGAACCTGAACTTTAACAACTTTAACTTAACAAATATTTTCGGTATCATCGCCTGAAAATTTCACCACTATACACAGTTCTCAGATTTAAATACATTTAATATTCTGAAAATGTAATTGTTTCTACCCTCATTCTACGTTATTTCGTTTAGGGCAGCATAAATAAGCCACAGTAACTGGGCCAAGATGAAAACAATTTAAAATATTAAAGCACTACATACCATCATTAGATCCCCTTGGATCATGGGCAAATAAATCCTTAAATTAGCCCTTAGTTAAGAACGGAGCGTAAAATAACTTCTATTTCATTATTTGCCTCGTTGGAACATAGTGTATTTTGGAATATAGTACGAATAGGACAGGCATGTTCATGCCTGTCCTATTCATACTATAGCGTGCAATACTTGAGGATATATTGTTTTGCGTACTCAAGCCCAAGTTAGACCGGAACGTTACCTAGCTTAACTAGGTCCGAACAAAATCATAGGAAATTAATCGTAATATAATTATGCCCAATTGATTAAATTAAATAAGATTTATCTACTGAGCTCTGGAACTTGAAAAAATATTTTCGAATATTCTAGAAGTGTAAATAATTGTTCAACGATTGGCCGTTTATGGTTAATTTTATATTTTGTTTATATCTTTTAAATAATTTATTATAATTAATTTAAGGAGTATATTCCATGAATAGTAGAGTAAAATAGAGAGTATAACTTATAGCGATCTGAAATAATCTATTCAAGTGAAATCAACGGCTATTTGTACAGAACTCATGAAACTATCACGCCAACAGAATTCTGCTTGAACAAAAACATTCACCACTTATTTCAATAAGTTATGCTGTATTGTGTATGTACAGGAGAGGTTATGTTAATATTAATATTAATAGGTACGAGTACATATCTGCGAATAATAAATTATAATTGTTTGGATCTCACTTTTCTTTTTTTTTTTTTTTTGGTTGTTGACAATCTTATTTTTTGAGTAGGTATGTCTGCCATGTACTTACTTCTTCCTATATTTGAATAAAACAAAAACAAAAAAAAAACAAGTATTATAAAAATGAAATAATAATTGGAACAATTTTACTTATAATTGCATATAATTAGGGTTAAGTGAACACAATAGAGGGCATTAGGTATTACGTATTTAACAACGAAAAACTGAATTTCAAGGATTTTAATATTTACGAGAAATCATTGTAATCGCTCGTAAATAATAAATGTGCGTGACCCATACATGAATTTTTCTACGATTTCATTCGTCGATGTTATATAAACAATTACATTCAACATACATGTACCTATATGATAATTATTACCCTTTAGACACCAAATTTTGGCTACAAATGTCATAATATGACGTATTTATGTGCACACTACATAAAGTACATGCTATACATGTATCTTTTAGTTAATTGACTTTACCGTAAACAATATAATATAATTATGCACAATTATCAAATATCATGACTAACGAGAGACAAAAATGAATTTTAGATTCTAAGTAAAACGAAACTAAAAACTAGGAAAATCTGTCGAAAAATTGACAAAAAACGGTAAAATAAGCTATTACCGGAATTTTCGTAAAATTGAAATCTATATTTTTAACATAACTTTAAAAATAATGTGGCTAAAAACTTAAAACTTTCACCAAGTAATAAAAATGATCACAAGAACACTATATAAACATTTCAAAAACATTTGATCAATTTTGAGTTAAGTATAGAATTTTAAAATTATTAAAAACTTTTCGTTTTTTGTAAATTTTTATTCCATAAAATTTTTAATTCTTGATATTAACACATAAAAATTTAATATAACCTCACTCACATATATGTCCAAATGACCCAAAAAAATCTCAAAAGTCGTAGGTCAACTTTTTTCTCTAAAACCATTTAAAGTTAACATTTTTTATTTACACTTTCTTCAACCGTGACTGACCAAAGGCGACACGATTTATTAGTACTAATTATGTTATAGCAAATAAATATTAATTTACGATAATTAAAGCCACTCTATTATTTCATTAAGATGTTTATATTGTAATGTAATTTGAAATATGTAATTATCTATGGAATATTTATTAGATGTATGAGAATATAAGACAAATCAATTTTCGTTTTTGTTAATGTTGTAGGTTTGTAACAAAATAATTTTTAGTTCAAAAATAATAAGTTCAATACGCGTAGATCAGTATAATATTATGTAAGATCAGTGTATAATCACACAAAAATGGATTAACTCTGTTATTCTGGTAAAATTTCGACGACCACTTGATGATAAAATAACTAATTATTACGTAACTAATTATACACATCCGATGACCGACACAACACATCGGTTGAATAAATTCAGCTGAACGAAAATGTCACTACGTATGTGTAAGTAATTTATTCATTTTTATTTTAAATTTTATTATTTTGTTTTTATAACGATAGACAGATTATAAATTTTATTACTTTGCGCATTACGCATAAAAAACGAGTATGCATGCGATTTAAAATGGTAATGTGGCTCTAATTAATAATGCCATTATCGTTTTATGACAAAAAATTTACAATGCGCAAATACATAAAAATTCAAACAAATATCAGCGTTTCTATATAGGTATACCAGATAACACGTTGTTATTATAGTTACACTCTCATATAATAGATCGTGTGCTAGGTCAGTACCTACACGCGCGGTAATGACTTTAGAACTCATGTCTTCTATTTTACGTATAGACGCATAGTTTAGGAAATCGTACAAATCTTTTTTAAAAAAAAAAAAGATAACTGTATAAACAACGTATATCATATGTACATATTTCGAACATACGGAGAGCCGCAA
This sequence comes from Stegophylla sp. TES_Ste_2020, assembly GCA_025469315.1. NCBI lineage: Eukaryota > Metazoa > Arthropoda > Insecta > Hemiptera > Aphididae > Stegophylla > Stegophylla sp. TES_Ste_2020. The sequence continues at coordinate 13,707 of JAIPRM010001913.1, read as the reverse complement.
TCGATGCATTTTTTCGCATGCATGCACACGAAATAAAATAAAAATGGAAGAAACCAAAATAATTACATAATATACGTATATACACACACCGACCGACGACGATTTGATCACTACTATAATACAACGTTGGTGTGCAGAATCAGTTTATTATGTATATATGTATACAAATGCATATACATGATTCCAATTAAATTAGCGGCATTAATTTGTAGACTTACTAAAAGACCACCCATGGTGTTGCTGGCCAGTTGCCTATCGTGGTGTGTGCGTGTGCATGTGTATGTGTAAATGCGAGTGAGTGAATGTGCGTGCGAGCGCGCGCCTGTTTATGTGTGTGTGTACCAGTTGATAAGTTTGCATAGTGGTCCTTCAGCATTTTATGCGAACGTATAAAATATATAATGTATATATATTTTCTTAATACGCGAACACTTTTTTTTTATTATTATCATACAATCAATTTATATATATATATATATTATACGTAAGTTTTGTTCGGTCGGGGGGAAGGGGATATGGGAAGCAATTGTTGAAGAAATCATACAACACATTTTACAATATTCGAATATATACGTCCTACGTTGTACAATATTATAATGTTTTGTAAGTAGGTACAAATCGCGGTAATCGCATGTTCGGGACAATTGCAGTGTACGGTATAAGACTACAATACTATGTATACATTCGATGCCGTCATGACGTTATCGTGTGAGAGGCACACGTAGGTACAGAAAACATTTATAATATCGTATAGAGTTCTACTCGTGACAACTCAAAGTTCAATGGAAACAAAAACAATCAGGGATCGTTAATGAAAAATTTATTTCACGCGTTTAAAAATGTCTGTTGGATGTATTGTAAACACATTATAGCCCTAACGAACTTACAAATAACAATACACGATTATTTATTAAATAATTAAGTTGTACTGAAAGAACATCATGTCGATTTGAGGACAAATAATATTTATTCGACATATTTTAATGCCACATTAAGTTATTATGTTTACACATAAGCGTTATGTTAACGCATTATGTTTACACATAAGCAGTAAGTAGTAATTGGCTAAAACAAACAAGATATTATTATTTATATTTCGAAAATGGTTGGCTACAAAAATTCGAGACATAAAAGTAGAGTCAGCACTAGAATACATCGATTCCACCGTTTAATGTCGAAGTGGTTAGGACAAATTATTAAGTTTAAGAGCTTCATTAAAAGTTTTACTTCGTGAGTTGTATTCTGGCTGCTGCTAAAATTAATAAAATCCAAATAATAATTATTATGTACTAGTTTGGTTAGCTTATAGTATAAGCTATACTTATACAGTTAATAATGTATATTAATAAATACATTCACATGTCACATAAACGATACACGTGCAAAGTCTATCACGATATTAAATGAAATGATGCAATTTGATATAAACTAAGTGAACTTTTTTATTTATTTTTCTTCACTTTTATACAAAATATGAAAAAATTAGTAAAAAAAAGATAGTGGTATTATAGCCAAGATAAAATTTCATTTGATACTTTTTCTAATGATTATTTTATTTCATTAATACGTCCGGCCAGACAAATTGACGACTCGCATTTTTTTAAACAGATAATTTCAGCATAGTTAACGGAAAAGTCTCAGAATAATTTTAAATTATTTTTATTTGAGTCTTATAACGATTTTAAGGGAATTAAGAACATTTCTCAAAGATACCCATCAGGCAAGGGGATGACTTATCTATCCCTCTGAAATATAATAAATCGTTTATCCTTTTATTAAAAAATTTAAAAACACTCATTTACCAAATTTGTTGTAATCTATCGATAATAATATGTGTCGAAAAAGGTACTCTGCATTGATTATTGAATGTTAGATTAGATAGTCGATTAAAATATAGTTTTATAAAAAAATATAGTAACCCGAAAGAAGATTACACCACACAAACATGGAATTATTACTATTATTATTTATCGATTTATAACAAGAACTTGCTTTAAAATTACCCATAAATACCGTAGAATTTCCTAGTGTATCGCATTTACATGTATAATGTCGCTCTTAAAAAAAACTTAAAATAATACTTGCAAACGATATGACTTTTGATAATACCACATGTAATAGGTTGGGGGTGCACCTCCTATCGAGACTATTCTTTTATGAGCACCCAAATGTTATACAATACACTTGCACATATGGACACTGTCATTTCCGAGGGTATTGGTCGTGGCATTAATTTTTTTCGCTCTCGGCGGTCGTTATGATTATATCGTTATTATTATGGCCTCGGATTATTATATATACATTCGGAGTACCGAGTATTTCACGAGAATACGATACCATGCACAAATGATTTTGAAAACGTTTCGTCGAAATCGTCAATAACAATATGTGTGCACATATAATATATAGGTCGACTTTTATAGGTTTGTATGGGTACTCGAATAATTTTAACGACTGCAAAATGTAACGATGGATAATATTCCAGTTCCCCACTACCCGTCGATGAATTACGCATGGTAGTAAAAAATTGCTTATCAGATATCATGTACACTTCTAAAAGTTATAATAATAGTAGTTGTTTCAATAGTTTTCTCTTCTTCGTGGTGAATCAAGTGGTTTTCTTTTTTCACCACGGTGTGTGACTTGTGAATCCCGCGATCGAGAAGATAATAATAATATTATGTTGAATTCCATCGTCACAAGTCGTCGTCGTCATCGTGCACCGACAAGTGATGAATGTGAACGGGAAATACAAAAAACGTACCGACCACGCGTGCGTGCAAGTGCAAATATTCTTTGAATTTATTGTCGAGCAAACCTCCCACGAGCGTTGTACAATATATAATGTATACGCAATATGTTTATGTATATTTATGATGGGTACGAATGCGATTATGTACTTACTCGTACAACGTACGTATGGAACACATTTCTCCGCTGCCAGCGAAAAACGGATTTCCCTTTGCGTCCCGATAGGGTGATAGAAGTAATTTTTGAAAAGTCGATTGATTGATAGTGATTTTGTGTAAATGACTGTGACATGGCACATATTATATCGGTGCTTATACACACAATGCAAATATAATGAGTAGGTTTATCATAAATCATCTAATTTGTAATCAAATATGGTGACCTACGTTTAATCACATTTGAATTCAAGACCAAGTCAAGTGACTCCTTCGGTTAGGCGCAGGATTTTAACAGAAATTTAGAGCTCAACAAACAACGAGAAGTATATTCTGTACAAAAAGCACTCTTTGAACATATTAAATATATGCCATAATTCGTGCCATAGATAATATCAGCTTTATTCTATTCTCCGATGTGGTGGAAATTGGTTAACAATAGCATACTTACCTACCACCTACTTTATATCATAAGTTCATAAAATGATTGCAAATTGCCTCAAGCATTCTGAATAAAATTAATTTCTCTCCCTCCTTCCAAAAAAAATAAAAATAAATAATCTGCTCTTATTTACGTGCCTGTACGAGTATACACGAGAATTAAATGACAAAACAATGATTTGGTTCAGTCGATCCCATCGATCAGTACGTAGTACTATTACGAATCACGTATGTCGTAGATACAGCTACGCACACTACACAAACAATACGTGCATGCTGTACGTAGTATGTTCACTGGTACTACACAGCTGTCGTCTGCATGCAAACTACTCGTGTATTGGAGAAATTTCGATAGGCAATAATATTATTGCACGTAAAGCCTTTCTGTTTTATAAAATATTTAATATTAAAAGTAACGGAAAGACCGTAGCACAGTGGTTTAAAACTAAAATTTAATTAAAAGATCTATTAAAATATATTTATATATTCTGTAGTTAAAATTATGATTTAAATAATAATATATTATACTTAATTTATAAATAGTTATGTAATTATAAAATTAAAAGCAAGTATATATATATATATATATATATATATATATATTATATTATATTATAAAACATGTATTAAATAATAGACTTTAATTGTTTTCATTTGATTTTATAGTTTTATATGCCTTTACGTTACCAATAAAAACTAAAATTAAATTTTATATAGATAAGATGGCCGCTGTGCTGTGCGCCGTCAAGCACACGTATATAAGGGGTGAAAATATATAAGTATTTGATTCTCGTGTTTATTTGATGAATAATGATTAATATTATATGTATACAACTTGTGTTATTATATGTTCACTGAAATTTATCCTTTTTGTGTATAATATATTATGCGTGAAATGTACACAATGCGCAGGGCTAGTTGACAGAAGAGTTTGATGAGGTTATAACGATCCCTCCCTAACTACTAATTTACAAAAGAAAGTGGTATTTCATTTATTATTTTATCAATGTTTGCACATGGAAGTAAAAACGTATGATTAATAATTTAATTTTAATTAAAAATAATAAATAAATAAATAATAATGACTTCAAGCAAAACAGAAATATTTTTATGAGTCAACAGTACAGAATATAAACTATAAATTTTAATAATCACGGTCCTTCACTAATGTCATTTAACGTTGTTAACATCTTTACGGTAAAACGAATCTACGGCTGTGACACGCTTATTACTAATATAATTTCGTTTTCGCGCCAAACTCGTGGCACACATGAGTTATTAGTTAAAGCAACTAATGACTCTACATGGTATGTACCGCTAATAGGCAAACGCGCGTATACAAGTGTAACGTATCATTAAATATCTTTATATAATGTTTATAATAGATACATTTATTTTGTAGACTGCTTATACCAGGAGAGTTAAAATCGATATTCTCACATAAAAAATGACGATGGGTGAGCGAAGTATGAAGGAATGGTTCTTCGTTGTAGTTGTCAGCTTCACTACGGTAGCAATATACTCGTATAAATCAGTCGTTTAAATGGATTGATTTGGAATAATAAAATTGTATTAGTGATTATGTTTAAAAATAATTTAATAATTTAAAAATGTTGTGTTCATTACTATTTTTTGGGGCTCCCTATTTGAAAGCATCAAATTTATGTCATCAAAAAGACATATTCATGAAATGACATATAAAGAAATCAATTAAAATATGTTTAACGTATTAAAATTATTTTGGCACGTTATTATAAAAGGTATATAATAATAAACAGCTAAAAATAGCTAATAAACTAGTAAATAGCTAATAATATTAGCTAATAAAGAGCTAAGAAATAGCTATCTAATAATAAATAGCATCTACATATACGTCAGTTTGTTAAATGATCTGGTACTGAAGAGGAGTTTCGATTTGTGCACGCCAAACACCGTCGGTACTTAAAATCTACCACTGCCTGCGGTCCCAAAAGCCGGAACAGTCCGTATAATGTGTACGCTATTTTACTGTATTGTATGTGCAAGTGTGTGTGTGTGTGTGTGTGTGTGTGTGTAACCTAACCAAAATGGGACAAACAACGATGTAAGGTTTATCGAGTCAAAAGGTCGATAGGGATACGGTTCTGGTGCGGTGTTTGTGCCGCCAAAAAATAAGGCTGCTGCGATGGATTAACTCATATACATTGTACTACAGTGGTGCACACGTGTACGTTCTATCGTGTTATATTTATAGTCGTATCAATCCGCGGCAATCGTTGTCACAACGACCACCCACTTCCGGCATCACAACAGCTGATCCCGGAGTAATAACAACTAAAAAGTTCAACACCGTAACGACCACCTTCGCGGCAATCATGCTGCAGGCGACGCCGCCGCCAGCCCATTTACCGGAAATTCTGCTGTCGTAAACGTTTGTGTAATAACAGTAATTGCAATTTTACATTTTATCCTATTTATGTTTCATTCATTTATTTACACGCACTTCGGTCGCTCACTACGAGTCATGTACAAGAATTTATTATGCACGTAATAAAAACAAATTCGTTAATCGTGCCACCGTGAATTAATCGCTGACGTAGAACGAGAAAATGATGATGTAGGAATTAAAAGCTTTTAAAAAAAAAATGGGAAGGAGGCGTTTGAGTTAAAATCGTGTTTATCATAAACAATATCTAATTAATTCATCAATTTTTAAGGGCGATAGTAATTGGGGTTGACGTTTGTAGAAAACGCGTTTAACCGTTTTCAATATCATCAGTTCACCTTGCCACCGGTTGAAAACACATCACGTGGAGAAAAAGTAAAAGTAAAATATTATACGAGATTAAATAATTTAATATTATTATTCTTAATTCGTTATTTCTATCATTGTCGCCGACTGCGAAGAGCTCACTCGTGCGGACGAGAGATGAAAAAAAGATCATAATCGTAATCGACTTGTTGTTATAATGATATAGATATAAAAGATATCGTATTGTATTGTGCAGTGACCGCAGTACACACAGAAGGATGCAGTCGATACCTAAAAGACTATATTCTGCGTATACACGTGAGATGTATGAGTGTGTGTGTGTACCGCACGCGTTTATGTATACGACTATATTATGTGTATACGTATTATGTACGTCCACTAATGCAACGTGGTGTGGTGCGTTGTGGAGGACACTAGCTGTTGTGCGCGACACGTCTCCGTCCCGCTGCTATTACACATTATACCTACTCGGTTACACACAGACACATACACATAGATCGCTGACGACAATAATCTTGTGTACAACAGGTGTGTTTATTATTATTGGTGTCCATGCAGACAACACCCGAAATAACGTAATGTAGTCGTTTCGTCGTCTACAAGTATTTAGAGACACAATGATTTCGAAGATTATACAAAGAGATCGAATAGAGAGATGCTAATGTACCCGGAAATCGTCAATACGTGTATGTTATTATATCAATACAGCCGAGTTGCGATACGCAATAAACCTATTGACCACTTGGCAACACGAATACTTTACGAAAACTCTCGAAAAATAATAATATATGAATATATAATCTTGATGAATTATACGCGATTCGAAATAATACACGACCTATCGTAATTTTATGCGGTCATTTTTCCTGCATACGATTGTACTGCAATATTAATATAGATTAATATGTGCTTCTAGGTTCATAATATGACTTATTTAAAACATTATACTGTAAGAACGTGTTTAAAAATAAACACATGTGTGTTTAAGTATTACTGAGAATATTTAAATTGCCATCATATTAACATGTATAGGTTAACAAATTTTATCGTCTTGTAGTGTTATTTTTTTGTTTAATACCGAAACGAATACTGCAGCAAAAGAGCATAATATTATGGATAAAATATTTCTTTACGATAAAAACGAACCACGGCACGGAGTTAATTAGGTTAAAAATCTCGTTTCGGTTGTTGGGAAAACGACACACACACACACACACACACACACAAGCGAACGCGCGCGCGCGCTTATGCACATATACCTTTACAGATCATCGGATCTACTACCGAAGTAATTATTTAAGTCTCTGAAAACCGTATATGTAATATATAATGTTTTTCTTCTCGTATCGGGATTCGATCGCTCGTTGTGGGAGATCGATCGTCCTCGTGTCTGACATTATCGTGTAATACGGTCCTAATGGACGAGTCCGCGCACACGACATACAAGAATGATACCTTTACCTGGTTTTCTCTTTCTTTTCCCCCCCACATATGAACACAATATTCTATCATGTGTTCCCAACTCGTTAACATTAATTTTATCAATCTTATTGTTAAATATCTTCTTCGATCATCCAGCCTAACTAATGTAGACAATGGCAATTACCTACCAACATCACGGCAAACCGTTCTTTTTGTATCAGAATAAGAGTATGACACACCACATACGTCCTTCAGCACACGTGTGCAGGCGAGATGTCTTAAAAACATAGAGGGAGGGAATAGGTATCGTAATAAACTATTATCATCTCGGGTGGGTTTTAAAACAATAAATGACGATAATACCACTGAAAACGATCTGCGAGATCTCATCTAACTTTTTTGTTACAATTAGTATGCCCGTGTAAAATAATAGGTTTGAAGATCAGAATTAAATATTTTAACATCTAGGTTTATCGATAGTTATGTGTGTTTTTATACGTGCCTAAATTTTTTGGACAGTTTAAATAATACTACATAATTATATTAAATTCACGAAAATGTTAAAGAACTTTTGAAAGGGAAATTATTCTTGATGTTTACGAAAGTAAGTGGGTTGACTCAAATATCACTGTTAACTATCTAATAGCAACACGCACGATTAGAAATTTTTGGATTAAAAATTCGTTCAATTCTTTCACATACGGCTTTAAACGATAAAAATATTACTCGCGTTTCGTAAGAAATTTACGGTTTCCTAATTTTTTGTTTTCGGTGCCAAAAGTTAAATAAATAATCATATTTTTTCTCGATCGAAATAAATTTTCATTTCGGTGACAAAAGTCATTAAACAACTCGACGTGGTAAAGCGGGCGAAACGATAAGTGTCTTCGTTGTATATTCAAAAAACAGGCAACCAACCATTAACAAGAAAAAAATCCTTATCATGTTATGCTGTCCGTCTGACGGAATATGACATTATAACGTATCGTTATGTAAACAATCACGAAGACTTTATTGTTTTTCTATTGTCCGATTAAAAAACAAATTTAATGTTTTTGTTGGACAAGTGTGAAGTGACGTTGGTGGTCAAGCGGAGCAGCCCGAGAATGTCTTGCAGCGAGCGTGACGCTATATATTATGTGTACATAGAAGACATGTTGTATGTGTGTTCTATGGTATTGTACACCATCGTGATATATTAAAATTAAAAAAAAAAAAAGGAAAAATAATATTATAACCAAGCGTTTTAATTAATAAGAAAAATGCTCCAAAAATAATGTCATTATGCCAAAAGTAAAAAAATAAACATACGTAGGATATAAAGTGTATAATTCATCATCACTCGCCTAGCTCGTGTAAATTTGTTTTCTCGTGCAAATTACACCGTACGATAAGTTTTTACTTCACTGCTATTTTATTCTTCTTTGAACTCGTGACAAGGGTAATGTTGCTTATAAAGTTTGTTTATAATTATTTCGTCATTAACAATATTTTCGTTATACTTGGAACCTTGTTTTGCACTACTACTGCAGCCATTCACATAATCTGGCACATTTTTGTTCTCAATTAGATATAACTAAACTACCGCTTTGCTTAGTTTTGATAGTTTATTCTTCATTAAAATTAATAGTCTTTGGATTTTCTTTGAGAATAACATCAATATTTTGTATTATATTATTATTTGATATAAATATATTGATACATAACATTTAGCTAGTTATTGATCTACTCCATTTACGCTTACAAATACTAAGGTGGTAGTATCCACGGCAAAGTAAATGTGTACCATTTCAATGAGTAAAAAAGAAGAAAAATAAGTAAATAGGTACATCACATATATAAAGTAAAATATAATTTTTTTTTTTTTTTACTAATAATTTTAATGATTATTCATTATTCATACGTACGTATGAATGAAACTTTAGTACAAATATTTCTATACAAAAAATTGTATCCATAAAAAAAACACAAAAACACATATTTTATAAGTAGGATACGCTTAAACCCCTTAAACCCTCTTCGTAACTACACCACTCAATTTAATAACACCATCAATGTATTATAAAATACCTTGGCATTATGTAAAATGTCAATTTTGTTTTAGGCAAATTAAAAAACGAATGGCATCACCCTGATTATTTTTTTTGGTTTTTTCCAAAATGTCCCGACGTTGCACAACAAGTCGATTATTAAGCAGAAATGTCCCCACGTTAACAAAAAATTGAGGGATATTTTTGATTTGCGGAGCGAAGCGGTTGATCATGGTGGGCATTTTCACCAAAAATAATACTGAATATATATAACAATAACTGAAAACTCCATGCACAATAACAAACGGCCCGGGAAACATAATATTAACATTCTACACATGAAATAAACCTATAGGAATAGACGGCCTTCTGTGCAAACCATGGTTATTATAATCAATATAAACTCATATTTAATAATGTACAAGTTTAAACTGAACTAAATAGACCAAAAAAAATAACCGTGACGATAAGTAAAGTCATTGGTAATAGGCTGTACCCAATTTTGTTTAATTTTATCATATTTCCTACTTGACATTTGGCATTATACATAATGCCTATAAGTAAAGCTCGTATGATATAAATTGCCCAGTGATTTTTGGCATTTTACATAATGCCTAGATATTTTGCAAAATACTGGATTATCCATATTGCCAGTAACATATACGTTTAGTGGCCATAATATAACGGTGGTCAATAGGGTTTTAATAATCACAATACATGCGTTTTTATATTTTTAATATTCTGATTTCAGTTAAATGAGTTTAAATAAGAAATATTGGTTCTAGTAAGGGTTCTGGTGCCAAAAATGTCTTTAAGAACCAGTTCTTCAGGTTACAGTTCTAGGCCATGATATAATATTAATAAAAGAATGATTTTGGATTAAGAGGTTAAAAAGCAGCAAAATAAACAAATTTCAATAACTTACAAATAAGAAAAAGTGGTTGTTTTTAAATATTTTTTTTCAAACATGTAGAGGCGCGTTCGAGGATTTTAGTCGCCAGAAGCGTAAATTCCGTTCTTACTACGATCCTACGGCCTACTGTGTTACGCTTACCTTACGGACCGCAGAGTACTATTGTCGTCGCGGCAGTATGATTGCATATGGACAAGTAGATTTCACACGAGCTGGTCCAGGGAACGCGATAATCCGGTGTTAAGATTACATTACACGGGGTCTCGTAACGAAGTCGAGTATGTGATATTTTTCTACCTATGTATCATTCCTGACACGTAGTATTTCGTTTCGTTTATGGCCCAAGTTCCGATATTCATAATACATTATCGTAAGTACACGCGCACACAAAATGATGCACATACGACGTGCATGCGCATATTTGTGGTGTGCGTCAGCGTCGTATCGTAGAAGTATAATTTTACGCGGGTGGTCGTGCATAGTAGTTGTAGTTTTATAATAGTAGTAGTAGTAGTAGTAGTTGTAATAGTAGTAGTAGTAGTAGTAGTAGTAGTAGTAGTAGTAGTAGTAGTAGTAGTAGTAGTAATTGAAAAAAAAAACAAAAACAAAAACAAATGTGCGAGCTCGCGCTTATTCCCGCATACGAGTCCGGCGGACAGGGCCGCGGACGGACGAGCGTCATCGTCGTCTTCGACCGGCGCGACGACGACGTTTTGTGTACGCGTCGCCGCACGCCGTCAAATGCGCTCGCGCGCGCGCGCACCCGAGACAACGTTCGCCGTGCGAGTGAGAACGCGTCCAGTCGCAGCCGTAGCTCGCGCGCGACACACATACGGTGACTTTAAATAAACGCTATAAATATAATATACGAGAGGTAAGTAGTGAGCGACTGCAGACGGAGTGAGACAGAGAGAGTGAGAGTGAGGGAGAGCGGACGAGAAGAGTGATGGCATGAGCATGTGCGTGATAGACAGAGATGAAGCGAGTGAGGGAGATAGAGTGGAGGGGTTTAGTGAGCTGCGGACGGGAGAAGAACGGATTGTAAAATGGGGCAGGCGGGACGGACGACGAGGGGGACTGCCGCGCACATCCGCGCAGCTTCTAATGAGGTAATATTATGAAGGAGTTAGCGATGTGACATGGCACTGTGGTGGGTCCGGCAGATCTGATGTCTCTATTAGGACCTCTCTCCGTATACGCGAGCGTGCGTATACTAGTGTGTGTGTGTGTGTGTGTGTATGTGTGTGCGTGTGTGTAAGTATGTGTTTGTGTGTGTGTGTGTATGCGCGTGCGAGTGTATGTGTGTGTGTGTGTGTGTGTACGTCTGCAGTGCGTCTATTCCCCGCGCGCACAACGTCAGACAACGAAGCCGGGCGACGCGGCGGTAACGAAAAATACTCTGTTGGTGGACCACACAACGCGGTCGTTGGTCGATCACAACGCCGCCGCGTTAACTCGCCGTTCGTCGCAGTCACAGTCATCGCATACTACTACCATGTACATATACACACACACACACACACACTCACACACACACACACACACACACACACACACCACACACACACACACATTTATACTCTTGAACTTAATAATGTGTATAGATAGATACGATAGTTGCAGTATTATTATAGTTAATAATATTGTAGTCTTTGTCGTCGGTTAAATAACAATAATAGTAATAACAGTAATAATAGTAATAGCGTATTATAGCGCGCGCGCGAGCGCTCGGCGCAGTACTTGCTACGACGGTGTACCTAAACCTACCGACCGATACGTTCTCTGTCCGCTCAAAAAACAATAATTTTTCGTCATGTGCATGCGCTTTTGTCGTCATAATTTTCCGTATCAAAGTTCACCCTCGGTCGCAGTGACTACTTATCCATAATTATAATAATATCATAAGTTACCGGGGGATCGATGTCTTACGAGTAACACTATCCATCGTCAACAGACTCGCGTACTCTATACTATAATACATGGGTATTTTTTGTATTAACTGACATTCAATTCAACAGCTGGCTTTCAGTGCGAAATATTGCTTCATTAGTTTTACATAGTTGATATATACGAGTGTTTAATACACAAGACAATTAACTTTTTTTTTTTTAGATTTTGAGTGTTTTACAGTAATTTTTATTTTTATTTTTGTCTGTGATCACTTTTTCGTATATAAATACTTGTCCGAAAATTTCAAGCAACAACTTTTTAAATCAAAATTTACCCCTAGACCAAGGGTCAACAATGTATGACTCTTTAAAATACGCATCAATATCAATATTTTGTTTATAGATATAAACAATTTTAATTTCAAAATTATTACTTTTATTTAAAATACGTAGGTTATAATTATATTTAACCAATTCATCACATAATTAATGGCGCATAATAGTACGTATAGAAAATATTGACGACCAAGAAAAAAAAATTTTATAAAAGATTAAAATCTTTTACAAATTACCAATCTTCAATAAATTTGCAAAATTATTTGCAAGGAAATGTTGCAAATTAATTCTACTGAAATCGCGAAACACATTTTTCATGATTTTCTGTTAGGCATTTATTTGTTATACTATGGACCGATAACAATGAAATACGGAAACTATAAAATCTGCCGATATTATTTTTACGCACTCGTTCGTTTCCTTATGTCGATGAAGGGCTAACAACCGATATTTCATTAGTAATAACGTGCCACCATCGCCGTCGGCGCGGTACTACAGTCGGGCGCGCGTGCGCAAGCCTATTTCATAATATATCATAGTGTTATGACCTCATTAACATAAACGCCGTTGCCGCCACACCGAATGTACATGCGTTTATAGCGATGTCGTACATGGGACCCTTTAATTTACCGAAATCCGGGTGACAATTATTACGGCAGTTTTCGAAATTAATAATTACACTCGACGACAGTTATTGCTCCCGGACGGTTAATACGTTTGTAACGACTTGTATGCGTTATACAGGAGTGTGTGTGTGAGTGTGTGTGTATGCGTGTGTGAGCAAGTATGTTTGTGTATACACACATGTTTATGGATTATCCCCTCGGTCGCGTCGGGTCTTTGGACCGACCGCGATGTTTTTGGTTTTTTATTTTTTTCCCATTTACTTCTAACCAGTGGCGGCTCGTATGTAAGTGCACAAGTGCACGTGCACTACCTACAAGAAATTTAAAAAATATTAAATCATAATAATACTACTTAGTTCTGTAGGAGTATGAAGATTATGTTTGAACATTTT